>CM041779.1:24923461-25068055 GCA_023374045.1 Limonium bicolor | reverse complement strand
CGTCATGTCTCACCAAAGGAGACTTGCTCTTCATTATGACTAATGAATAGACACCATAGTGGGTGTCATGGTAGTCCTCAATGGTTTAGAGAGGAGTTCCCCTTGTAGAGTTTTCTTTGTTTTCATAATTCGTAGTAGTTCATCTCAAGTTCCATATACGAGGAAGGGACTAAACTACTGTGTGCGCGCAGGTAATAGGCCACAAGGATATATAACAAGCATATAAGCAAGCCACAAGAAGCAATCCAATTTCATGCTATAGTCTTAGAGTCATTATCAAACAAGCACACAGCACACAAGCCGTGTAACACGGCAACATACGAACCACACATGTCCATACCTTATCCGAAGCACGAGTCGTCTTACACTCGAAGTCCCGGTCGGAGTTCACTACGGCCCTAGCGTTAATTAAAACAATGGGTCAGTTTATTATTTTATGTGACTACACTTTATATCGTACGTTTATCCCTTGGTAAGTTGTTACATGCTTAGTTTAGATTGACTCTTAGAACTTCACATGCATTAATCCTAGGCTTAACTTACTCCTAGGATAGTTCATATCTTTATTTACATGTTAACTAAGCCCTTTTCCCTTAGGTAATGTTTTAGGGCGTTTTAAAAAGCAATTATGTAACAAGTTGTATCATATAGATATGACTTATCCAATGGGTATTCTTTCCCTAGATAAATAGGTGAGTAACATTTTAACCTTTGTCTAATGATAATATAGATCATATCATACCCCTAAACTTTTAATAGTGCTTACTATTCGGGTTTTGGTACCGCGCATTATTCTTAACCTCTAATGATAGAAACTTATTGTTGTTTTCCCCAAAGTGGGTGGCAGTTTAATTAGGTGTTTTAACAAGACTTTATACTCATAACCAATCTAATATAACATTGTTGGTCACTTGAAACTCCACTGGACAGAACCGAGAATGCTACAGAATTGAAAACACCACTGCACGTATCTTTATTCAACTCCTTTGTTTAGGTTACTAAACCGGTCCTTAAGTATCCCCCAAGTGTATTCCCCATTACCCATGTAGGTTAGTATGATTTTTAAATCCACTTACGACCCATTATGACTCTCTTACACTATCTGTATGTTAATCATACAGAAGCAGCATTTAGTCGAAATTCTGAAACATCATTAGCGCCTTCCTTCTTCCCATTTTATTTCAGCCCGTTGGCCTGTCCCCAATTCTACCCAAAACTTGTTACCTATCTAGCTGAGTGTTCTAGCAACAGTTCAACGCAGACACGACACCAACCACAATGTTAACCCCTCTGATATGTCCTTGTACTGAAACCATCAAGGCTGCAGAACTGGAAACTTAATGTGTGTATCTTCTCTTTTCTTCTTTTGTTTAGTTAAACTGTTCTCTAGTCTTTCCAGTGGATCTACCCACCGAGACCAATGCATTAGCAATGTTGTAAATTCATTCTCAAGCCACTACAACTCCCTTACTCTTCTGTAATACGTTTTATACAGAGGGCAATCCTCTGAAACATTACTCATACAGAAAAACTGAAGGTTGCAGGAACGGAAACATGAACTGGTATACATTTCCTTGTTCTTCTGTCTTTTAATCTATCTTAAGTACTCCTCAATTCGTTTTAGTTACCAGGTAAGTGTTTAATATAGTTTTAACCTCTACCAAATTCAAAGCAACAAGGAACACCCCTCTGTGTTCTTCATACAAGTCTGAAAAGTGAAAATAGAGAACCTGAGCTGATATTTGTAGTTCTGTTTCCGGTTGGTTCATAATCCTGTTTTTCAATCTTTTCCCAATTATCTAGCTACTTAGTTACACGCCTTGGTATTGTTTCAATCTTCAACACAGACCTAAACAACAAGGAATACACCTCTGAATCTTCTTTACACAGAAATCGAAAACTGAAACTAAAATCCTGGACTGAAGTATGTTCATTGCTGTGGTTGGTTTCTGTTATCTAATCCAACTTATCATTCTAGTGCATTCCCAAGCCTTAAAGTGTGACAATTCTTACTTTCATTCAAAGCCCAGTTTCCGTCAAAATTTATACCGATAATACCGTAAGCTCTAAACATTAATCTAACCCAGTTTTCTGCATTAATTTAACCAAGTTTTCAGCGCTAACACTTGGGCATTTGTTCAGTTTGACCCGGCAGTTTGTCCTGATTATTTAGTGACCATATTACCAGCACTCTCAACATTATTTTCCTGACACGGACAAACAAACTTCCCAGCACCAAAACATATCTTATTCGGCTTTGATCTAACAAGCTTTCCACTCTTAAAACCACATATCAATTCTTATTTAGCCCGTTTTTTCTCTATCCATCTATGACGTGTTTACTAGGTCACCTAGCATTATTTTCCTTGACAATCTTCACTCAAAAATTTCCAGAACAATACCTTATCTTCTCGGCAAATAGAGCACACAACTCGTAACTGAAATACCCCAAATCTAATTAATACCTGTTTATTTTAAAATAATAGGGAATTGATCTACAAACAGATCATTTTAGTTACGCATGCTAATTTATGCATGCAAACGTTTATGTAAATTAGTATTATGCGTGCGCATGCAAACTCACGCATGCAAACGTCACGTAAAAATAGTCGTTTTACCATAAACGCTAACGGGTGTAATTTTACAAACGTCTTAACATACTCGTATAAAATGCTTATGTACGTTTATTAACAAGGATTAAACTCTTTACATAACGAGCTCGATAAAGAGAGCGACGACAAGGAAAGATCAATACGAATGTTTATACAACTCATAAAATGACAATGTCCGAAATACGAACGCTAATATAATAACGTCTTCACGTTCGCATGTAAACGCTTACGTACGAACATTAACGGGCATTAAACCCATTATGGAACAAGCTCAATTAAGAGAGCGTCATCCAGGAAAAATATATACGAGCGTTTATACGACTCGATACACAATAACGTTCATTGTAAAAACGCGGAAAATATTAACGAGCAACGTAAATATTTTACGAATGCCTAATTATTTATAAATGCTAAAATAAATATAAATGTGCATTTAAACAATGTAACAACTTATGATATATAATTTTAATACTTAATATATATCATAAATACATAGGAAATGCTATAACATTACATATAACACAAAGTATACAATTTTTCCGAACAGCCCATATTACCGTTTTGGTATACCATGTTTGGTACTTGTTTTACACAATTTTACTTAGTAAAACAGTAACTACCTAATATACTTACTTATTACATATGTATACGTTATTATATCAACAATAAACCTACCTAAAATATCCACAAGATTACCGGCGATATACCTGTATAAATCAAACAGAACAAAATCAGTAATATGCTCAAGAGCTTACGGTAATATACTGATGCTAAAACCAAATAAAACCTGCAGTACTAACGTTAGTTTATACTCTTAGTTACCAAACAAAAACCTGCAACAACTACCACCTAGTTAGCGGTAATCCATTTGTAAATAATCAAATAAAAAACGTTAGTTACCATGGGGTATGCATGTGCATGAATTCAACAAAAAATCAAGTGACTTATTATACCATTGCAAAACGACACACTTGGTTAAGAAATAGAAGTTGTAGTAGTTAACGTTCATGCTCTAGCCTATAAACAAATAAAAGAAATCTGTAGCATCCACCGTACTACTTGTACACTAATTGAACAAAAAAAAACGGAAGCAAATACATGTCATAATCGGTAATGACCCATACAATAATTAAGCAATTAAGAAACCTACAAGCTATAGCACATAGCATATGCGAATACTACTGTAAAGCTAAAGCAAACCCACTTATTTCACGGTAATGCTTTGTATATAAGTATACAAATAAAAATCTGGAGCAGCTACCTTTGTTGTATGCTTATATGGTGTGCACATGGCCAAAGAATAAAAGCAGTATACGTTGAGACAAGATTTTTAATTGCAAAGTGAACTCTACATGTAGATAGCTATTAAACGTGACTCATCACATATAGCTTATTAAAGTAAGTTATTACACTGATCACATTAATTAAGTAACCTTACCTCTACCCACTTGCGGAACTTGCAGAACCTGCAGACCACCGCACACACACATATGATATGAGTATGACATGTATAAACATATTATGTATAATAACTAAAGCAATCATCTTGTTTTATGGTACTACTACCTGTTTTTACTCAACTTGTCCGACAACTGCAAACTCAAGCAATAAATTAGACATAAGAAATTCCCACTTGACTTATTGGCCAACCTTATACCTACTACATCAGTAACCGATTTCTTTTCTTGCAACCTGTACTCCTCTTCTGTTCGGTGCCATGTTCTCCTTCTACGTAAAGCTCCCAGCTCTTCTTTGCTGTCACAGAACCGTGAGTGAACACCAAACTCCCATGGCTTCTAGCTCCAGCTGTAGGTAAGTGTTTTTGGCTCAAGAATATCCTTTTTCTTCCTCTCTTCCTCCTCTCTTCAAGGAGCTCATCCATCTCCATTTTTGTCCAGCAAACAAAGCTGTGTTAATGTGTGAAGTGAGCAGTTTCTCGCCTGAAAAACAGAGGAAGAAAGGGAGTTAGTTCTTGTATCTTGTTAAGAGGTTGGAACCAGATTGAAGTAGAGTGAAATCAGTTCACTTTTGCAGTAACATACATGCTTGCCTCTGTCATCATCTGCACCGTTCCTTCTGATAAAACACTTCAAATACTCCTCATACACCATAATGAAGACAACCCGAAGCAGCAGTGCCTGCGCCTTCCTCATTCTTCCCTTGTGACGTGCGCCAGGGTAGTAACTCATTGGACTGCTACATCTTGCACGCCAAGCCGAGGAGGGGCTGAAAACGAGGCACTCCGGATTCGGTAATATACTCAACTCTATCTTTGCCTCTGAAAACTACTACAAAAACAACACATTTATCCAGTCACAATTGAAGTATAGCAGTAGCATGCTTTCTGCGGTAAATTACAGCAGTGGGAGCTTGTGCTTTCTTTGTTGCTCCCTCTCAAACATACGATAACAATCTCAAGCAATGGCCTCACCCCCTAGCTGTCCATGTTGACACACCTTGTTAAACTATGATATAAGCTAAATAAACAATAGAATCTTCCCTCTGCTATCCCTGCGGCACGTTAGAAGCAAAGGAAAAATAAACAGATGCACAAACAGTAGTGAAGAGATAAAGGTTCCCTTGATTTGCTATTATAGAAATGAAGGTGTTTGATTTCCTTTGCTGCACCTAGCTGAAACTAACGATAATCATATTAGACAATAGCATATGCAGTCCTTGCTGTTTCAAAAATTTGCTACACCTGCAGAAACACATGATAAGAGTCCTTCCGAAAATTACAAGATAGGAACTTGTTATTCCTTCTGCCGCACCAGGTAAGTTTAAACAAAAAAAAAATAAGCAGTAGCATACTCTGCTGTCAAATACAACAATAGAAGTTGTTGATTTCTTCTGTTCCACCATGTAAAACAAATGATGAGCACTATAAGCAGCAGTGCAGTCTTGCTGTTTCAGAACAACAAATAATAACTAGTACAAGCAGTATAGTCCCTGCTGTTCAGAATCCAAACAAGATGCCATTTCTTCTGATGTATATTTTGAAACATATAACCAGTGTATACAGCAGAGTAGTAGTTGCTGTTCAGAATAATTCAGAAAAACAAAGGGGTTGTATAGACTTGAAGAGCAGCGATGATACTACCCTTCTTACAAGCTGTTGTGTTTTCTTTTTATCAGCACCCAAATAACCTTACTTAAGATGTTCATACATATGGTTATTTAGACAAACCGTGGGTTAGTATCTACTATAAAGCACATTAAGCCTACAAATTCTGTACCATAGCAGCTCACGTTGAATGGTGATGAGTGCATTCTAGACAACCTCAATCAGAAGTGATGATGCTTAAGTTCCATCGGAAACAACTTGTAGTGAATCGGTGTGAGTCTCACAAATTAATAATTAATAAGTGAAGTTAAGATACTCAATATATATACAAATAAGCTTTAGCAAGAAGTAAGGATGAATAAAGTTTAAGTGTTGGGAGTACAAGTTTTGATTGTGTTGGTGTTTAGGAGGAATATGATATAAAGAGCAAAAAGATTTATATACAGCAAATAGGAAGTTTTTTTTTAAACAGTTGAGAAGGTTGGAAATTTTGGGATGAAATATATATATATATAATTATAATTAAAAAAAGGATGATTGAGTTTATTCCGTAAGCGTCTGAGTTGTTCTACAACACCATAACGAGTGTATAATGTCTCTTCTCAAACATAATTACAATATTCAGTAACCAAATGACATGTGTGTTTCGGTAAAATTATGGATTTAGTGAGTTTAATTGAAATTAACTTGTGGTTAAGATAACTAATCAGGAGAGGCTAGTTAAGTTTTCTAGTTTTCTTTTTTTTTCTTTCTTTCGTATTATCGTGTGGCTTATGTTATTTTGAGAATGGAAGTTTAAGATATAAGGATAACAACTATATATATATATATTCAGGGGAAATTCAATAAATTAAAGGGAAGTAGTTTATGGAAATAATCCAAAGTATACTACTATGCAATATTGGTCTTTTAAGTAAAGACTACAAGATTTAAAGTATATAATTCCTAAATTGTAAGTAAAGATAAGAAGTGAAAGGGGTAATAACAACGGTAGATCAACCTCATGTAAAATGACGAGGGGTCACGTAATCACTTTACGTTACGGTAAAAATCTTGTACAGGAGTAACATGTAATAACAGTCTCAGTTAATTTAACTATAGGAATTTGCTTGACCGGGACGTTGATCGAGAATTTATTCGAGTACCAACTACGGTGAACGGTATGGAATTATTGCAGTCTGCTTTCTACCGGATTACACCGGCTTGTGTGCTATCTGTTGTCTGATTTAATGACCAAGATAATTAATGTAAATGTTGTTACTCTTGTGCACTGTTGTATTATTTTATGTGCGTGAATGATGCTGACTACTACATGTATGTCCCACGCATACAAACACTACTATACCAGTGGATTAAATACCTGCGCTTCAGTATACCGAGGACTTGTACTCAAGTCTCTCACTAACTTCACTTTATAACAAACGTCATTATCCTAAACGTGATAATTGACAATACATATTGTGTTCTTGTTTAACGTCTTTTTATGACACATAACAATTCTATACTACGAGAATGAGGAGCCCAGTTGGATCTGGCCATGCATGCTACAGGAGCTGTACCTGTCTCAGGTCGTCTCCTATTTATGTCGCGACGGAACACTTCAGTTGAGAGGAAGACTTTATTTCTCTCGGGTTTCTAATGCCCATCAGTTCAGTGTGAGGAAGACTTCATTCCTCCCTGGGTTTTATTTCCCACATCTCTCAGTTCAGGGTTTAACTACGTTATCTCCTGGGGTTTTTAATACCCAACCTTTCAATCTTAACGAGGTCACTATACCTTCACTAATTCAGATATTCATTTATACCTGTCAGTCCCATTGTGTGGACCGACTATCATTTAAGGATTTCAGTTCAGCTAACTTGACCTTCTGAAGTCTTGTTCAATGTGACATTTTTGTCCTTGTGTGGATACTTGATATTATCATGCTATGCTTATTTACAGCTTTATAAATGAACTGCATGTATTCGACAATTAGTTGGTGTGGCCCAGTAGCTTGTGGGCTGCACGATTTCATACCGGCAAATTATTTTGCTGAGCCGTTTCATGGCTAAATAATTCCAGGTACCGAAAATGAAAAAATGTTGCCCGACCGAGTGTAGGTGGGGTAGAATTAAGACATGGGTTATTACCATCGGTGTCATCTTACAGTATCGTACTTTTATTATTATCTTCTGTTGTTTTAAGAGGTTTGTATTCAGTACTCAGACCGCATCATTTGTAAATTAAGTTGGAGTAGCCTTGTTAGTCACATGGGTGACTAGCGGCGTTGTAGCACCACCCGTTGTTATGTATATATTTCCGCTGTATTTCTAGTTATTTTTGGGAGCTACCATCGTTCAGGCTATTGGATTTCGGGTTGGGGTGTTACAGTAACCCAGTAATTAGCACCTAGGAAGTCAAGTTTGCTAACTTGACAGACCAACGTATACCCAGATTTCTTTGTGGAAATTACTAGTTTAAACCCAATGGGTTACTCTCACAGTTTTCAGCAGGATTCTTGCATGATTTTTGACTCCTTAAAAACTTGTTGTTTATCCTCCTACATCTAGCGTACCAGATTGACATTCCTTGCCAAAGGTACCACAACACCACGTCAATGTGTAATGCATTTTCACACTTAATAACTGCCAGGTTTCTCTATTATTTTCAAGCTAAAGTAATGGGTAATACTCAAGAATTCACGGTTAAGTTTTTACCTCAGTCAACTACTTCCCAGAACAATAGCAAAGTTTCCCGACAATCAGGACAAGGTTACAACTCAGTAATTAGCTTTTAAACATTATCTTTGCTAGTTCATTAAACTAACATAAAATCAGGTTCATCTGAAAAATTCCCAGCTCACTACCAACAGACCTCCACTCTTGCTCTCGGTAATTCTCAAGCCCAGTTTAACACTTGAAGCTAGGTGTTTAGACTACCATTTTAGTCAACGTATTAGCCCCACAACAGGTTGCCCCCTTTTTTCCAGGGCATCCTTATCAGTATTAACAAGATGGTTCTCAAGCAGAGTTTTACCAGCTTTCAGTTAAATGCATCAGTAAGGTTTTAAGTTTATTTCAAACCCAATACAACACTCACATCCCTCCTATCATTTTTCTTGTTTACAGGACCTGACAACAGAAGCAAGGTTTATAACTCAATAACTAGTTCCTAGTATATCAGATCTGCTAATTCACCCCAACCAACACATAACCAGTTTGTTCTTTTTTTTGGAAATTACTGTCTTAATACCAATAGATCTTTTCCATTCTTTTCGGTAACCCTTAAGCACGTTTTAACATTATTAAAACCCTGGTGGTTAGACCACCATTTAGCCATCACGTTACCCTTATAGCTCACAGACTACTCCAGCATATATATTTTTTTTCAGATTTATCAACATAACCTCGAACAGAATGTTTACACAATATGAAGCATGGTTTTTAGGTAGGGATGAGGGTTACAACCTTGGGGTTTTTGAAGTTGTTTCTCCGGTAATTTCTTAGCCTTCCTTCAGAAGTTTTCGGCCCTACACAAAACTGCCACTGAGATCAATTTCGTTGTATATTTGAAAGGAATAAATTAGGTTAATTCACCAGGTTTCTCGGTGGGTCTTACCCTTCTTAGGAGGGAATTACTCCTTGAGTTACTTTTGAGCCTTAGTTGGTGATTTCCCTCCAAAACAGGGTCCTCCATAACCGGACCTTTGACAGAAGGAATTTTCCCAGGTTAGTTGTTTATAGTTACCGAGAAGATGGTAAATTTTACTGGGCATACACGAATGTCTAGAGGAGTTACCTTGGGTTGTTTTCCAAAGACTACAAGGTAGGTCGTTGCTCTTAAACTCGGAGGGTTGCTGGAGTACTTGCATGCCATTTTCACGCAGAGCAAAGGAAGAGAAAAGGGTGAGTAAGCAAACAACTTCCACGGCACTAAAACAGAGAGAATAAGGCGAGGATCTAAACTGTTTGTGGCCTCACCTTGCTTTCGATTTTGGGACAGTTTAGGAGATGAGGTTCTGGGTATCTCTGTGGCGCAACCTTGCGGAGGTCTCCACGAAGGTCTCATGCATGCGAAAGGTTGAACAACCAGGGGAGATTAGAAACGATTTTCGGACAGAACACAGAGGTTTATGTACATTAAGGGCGCATCTTTGATCAGGAAGAACAAGGAGAAACAGGGAGTTACCTTGCGCCCAAGTAGAGCTTCTGGGTATTAGTCACTTAACTTCAGACAGAGGTTGAAACGGTCGCCTCCGGCATGCACGAGGAGAAAGAACAGGGCTAAGCTCAGATGCATGCATAAGGGGTCGATGTACAACAGAGAGTCCAAGTAAGGTGTTAACAAAACTTGAGTTTGATGGGGGAGATGTGAACGAAGCATAAATCGACAGAAAGGCTGATTTCCCAAGCAACAGCGTCGGGAGCCATCAGAAGGGAAAGAGGAGCTTACCGTCGCAGCAGTTGCGAGATGCGTGGGCAAGCTAAAGGGGTAACTTCCACCGAGAACCGCCATGCAAATCCAAGGAGCACACTAGGAGCGGGACTGGTCTTGCATGCGTGGGAATTGAAACAATTGACTGGCTCTTTTTCCTGAGTCTGCACAAGGCGTGAGACAACGGGAGAGGTACAGAGCTGGGTGAGTTTTCTCAATCGGGCACATCGATGGGGAGGAGAAAGAGCAAGAGGTATCGGTTGGAAATAAGAAAATAATTGCACGTGGGGGAGGTGGAAAGCTGATGAGTGAATTAGTAATTTAAATGGGTTGTAGTGTATGGGCTGAGTAACCAATTAAATGGGAATTAGTAAAATTTACAAGATTATCGGCATTGTAGGCATGGGTGGGTTTTAATTTTATTATTGTCTTAACTTAGTAGAACTTGCAGAATCCTCAGGTAATTAAATGGCTGCTAGTGAAATTGTAAGATTTTCGGATGTCACAGGGGTGGGGCTGATTTCATTATAGTATTATAATAGCATTTAGTAATACATATGTAATTAGTTTAACATTTGAGTTAAGGGATATAAATTTGGTAAGTACAAGTATTTATGTAATCATGTCATTTGCACATGTTCCTATGATATATTCTCGTAACATATGTTACTTAGTACAACTATTACGTGTCAATGAGTACTCCATATATTTCAGTTTGCATAATGTGTCACACTTGTTTAGTGTACAATGTCCTAACATGGAGTAATTTACATTCACTCGGTTGTACGGGTCAATGTCAAAACCGATGGGCACAACTGCTAATATTACAATGTGACCCGCTATTACATTCATGGACATATGTATGTCCCTTAGTATCATAGGTTATAAAATATAACATGATTATATCAATGTGCCCAATTTACTTAAATACTCCTCGTATATTCATGATTTTATGCGTTTCATTTATTAGGGGTGTTTCACCACTATAACATTATCTCCCAAGCATCTTTTCTCACAACCCAAAACTCCTTTATGCTATTCCTAGAATTTTCTCCACAAGTTCACACATCTTCCTTACAACACCTTACTACCTCATTGTTACTAGAACTTGTATAAACCTTAAATACAATCTCACCATGATCTTGAAGTCTCCCAAAACACTTATTCACATTCTAAATCCTCCAAGATAATGCCTAACTCCTTATTGCATTAGAACACCTTAAGACATGTTTTCCTTTCTAGTAAAACACTTGTTCATTTCTAACACTTCCTAGTTCACCAAAACTCATTTATAGCACTTAGAACCTCTTGTACATTATCCAAATTTTGACATGGGTTCTACCTACATCTTGTTACACCAAACACATAGTTTTCACCAATAAACATCCAAGAACACTTAAATCCATCAAGAACATTCTTATACACAAACTTCGCCCATTTAACACTACATCATAATATAGTGCATAATTTAAATTGCATGGCACTTAGGCCCTTAAATAACATGGCTCTTAGGCCCTTAAATTGCATAAACCATAAACACTGAATTTTCCACATTATATTTGCCTTTGACCTGCAAATACACCCAACAATACATATGCCCTTAATAAACTCCTTGAGAGCATTTTACTAACTCATTTATCATTGGCTCTTTAGGTAGTTTTCATAAGCAATATAAGCTCATTTTTCCTAATGCATCAAACTACATTAAGTTAGCATATTTACCTCTTTTCCTCACAAACTTCTTTCTTGTTTCCTTGATTAAAATTGACAAGGCTTTAGTTGCTTGTCAACTTCTAATCAATATACAAGCAAGGCAATGAGTACTCAAGCTTCATGCTTAATCTCATTATAAACCCTAGTTACATATATTGTCTTAAAACATTAAGATAGTTATTTTACCTTGGTAATGTAAGAGAGTTTGAATGAGTAGCAAGAGAGCACTCCACCAAGTCCTTGAAAGATTGGAATGAAGCTAAAACAAAGCAAGAGAAAACACCATGAAGAGGTGATTTTCGGACAACACTAAAACATGAAGGAAATGTTATTTTTCTTTGAGTTTCCTTACCTTGAAGCAAAGGAGAACAATAAGATGTAAAAATATAAGCTCAAGCTCCTCCCATGGAGATTCCTCTTGGCACCGAAATGGAGCTCTTGGAATTCTAAGAAGACAAGGTTGGAGAGCTTGATGAGACTAGAAGAATGGTGGTCTTGGTTTTTGATTTGGTAAATGGAGCTAGGAATTACAAGGGATTGAAGATGGTGAATGGTTGTGTGTTGTAGCAACCGTAGAAGAGAGCAAGAAGGAAGGTAGAAGACGGTGGGAAAGCAAGAGAAATGAGAGAATGAGTTTGGAGTTTGCTTTTAGAAGATATTTATATGTTAAAGCAAATAGTAACTATTAGTCATCCTTTATTTACTTAATAAGCAAACAAGAGTGGTGACTCACCACCATGAAAACTGGCCCCTTAATGTATTTAGGGGTATTTTAGTCTTTGTTGACCCATTAAATTACTTATATTGACTTGTGTTATAAACTAGCTTATTTTAGTTACTATTCATAAAACAAGGCACATAATTGTGAAATTTTTGATTTCCCATTGATTTAGACTTCCTAATGTGATACTAAGTAGTACACATGTTAATTAGAGAGTAATGATGGATATTTAGCCACTCAAAACTCATTTACAAGACAATTTTTCAAAAATGTGCTTTAAGGTCTTAAAGCACATTTTGTGTTTTAACTTGTTTTCAAGCTTGGTTTTCTTTGGTAATTGGTTTAATATGTTCATTAACATATAAATAAGGTCTTGGTAAGCTTATTAGGCCTTAACCAAGGTTATCCCAAGCTTAGAGCACCTTTTCGCCCATATTGACTTTAAGGTACTTATTTGTGTTTTCTATGGTTTAAATTGTTTACTAATGTTTCTAAGACATTTTTTTGTCTTAATATACCATAGTTTAATGTTTAAACCACCAACTAAGGTTTGGGGTATTTCAAATAAATATTTAGTTGACATAAGGATGAGATAAAATAGAAAGAAATCTAGTAAAACAAAATCGAAAATTCTAGCAAGGAAATATAATAACGTTAGATGAAGAATCTAGAATATCAATAATAAAAAATGTTGGGAGAAGGATGAGGGTTTGTTAATTAATTTAATTTTTATAGAAGCAAGATTAGATTTGAACTCTTTGAAATTAAGTGTAATTAATTAAAAGGAAGTAAGGTTGAATTTGAACTCTTGAGATCTATTTAAGTAACTAGTCTATAGATGTAGAATATGTATTTAAATACTAATATCGTTGGAACAAAATAATGGGAATATATTTAATAGACACTGGAATATAATAGATAATAAATTAATTTCCCCGGGCCAACTATTACTTCCTAACGTCAGGCTATGCAACCTTATCATATTCATCTTCATATAATATTTGCCCCTCTTATGACAACCTTATATTTTGCTTATTCTAACTCAGAAATTTGTGGGTAAGGCTCGGTAACTTATGAGGCCCTATGCTGAATATTTGTGGGGCCCATATAAATTAAGGTTAAATATAAAATATATAAATATTAATTTAGTTGTGTCATGACATAATTTTATATTAAGTTATGAAATGAGATAAAATATCAAAAAATGACAATACAGACAAACTATAAGAAGTTTACTCATTATTGAATAAACACTTAAAAGTAGTATTGTTTACAACAAAATGTTTAAAGAAATAAGGGTTAGAATAGAAGAAAGTATTTGAGAAAGTTGTCACTAACTACCTAGAAAAAGAAGGAAGATCGGTATATTTGGATTTTTTTTCTTTTTTTTTAAAGAAAAATAGATAGTACGGTTACCCATAAAAATTTGGGGCCCCTAAAATTGGAAGCCCTGTTCCCTAAAATTGAGGCCCTCTTCCATGTCACATGTTAAAACATGTGGAGAGCGGCCCTGCTTCCTTACTCTCGCACACTGCACCCCATCCCATGCCAGCTTCCTTTTTTTTAATACCACCATCCACCAAGATTCACATGTCGTAGAGAGCTTCACCGACATGTCCGTCCGTGTGCCATTTGAGCATATGATTCACACTGTGTGATTCCATCGCATCTTCCAGAAAGATCCATACTTGGAGTTAACCCCACTCCGTCGACTTCGCTTACTCTTGAAGATCTTTGCACCTAGCAAACCAAGTAGCCCACAAGTGAGTAATCAAATCAACATTTCTTTCCTTTTAATCCTGTAAGATTTATTAATTATCCAATAGTAAAATTGATTTTTTGAAAAACATTTCCCAGTTTTCCACCCTTGTAATCTTGCCAAAGAGAATTTCTCGGCTGTAGAATAAAGCGTGTGATGGACATACTCCACATAGATTGCATTGTCATCGCCACTCCCACACGGACAACTGATCTCGGGCTTACATGGTAGAATTTTATTCGACATCCTCTATGTGAAGTGTAACGCCCCTATTTAACGTATTTATAGCGGAAATAAAATACTAAAGGCGTACAGGCCATCGGGTTCCAAACACCCGGCACCAAACCTCACCAAATACAACTTAAAGATTACAATTGTCACGGCCTGAACCTCGAGAAAACTTAACAAAAGTAAAATAGTAATAAAACACATAAACTCTCAAAACCTAATCCCACCCCAATCACTCGTTCTCTTCGTGGCCACCTGTAAAATAACTCGTACCTGCAAGATAAAACCAAGCAGCCCACCCCAAGAGGGGTGGGTCAGTTCCCTGGAATGGAACTGGTACGATCCTCTGAAAACAAACTCATAATACAACTCTTAAATAATTAATAGCAGGAAAACAATCACGTAAACCACACAGAGGAACAAGGCATTTCACAAATCACCCAATCAAGATAACAAGATAAGGATAAAGGTTAATAACAGAAAAGTATAGTTAGTGAAACAAAACCACATCATGTGTTAGTGAACATCCATTGCCTTAGTTAAACCCAATTCCCGTTAGGAGTAGAAAGACTCAGATAGTCACAAAGGACTAGGAATGAAAAGATAGATCCAAGAACCAATAACTCAAGAATGGAATAATTCAACTGGGAGAGATGGCCCCCACCGCCAAGTACGTCCTTTTAGGACAGGGGATATACAGCCCCTCACTGTCTACAACGTCCCTTTTGGGACAGGGGATATACAGCCCCTCACTGTCTACCACGTCCCTTTTGGGACAGGGGATATACAGCCCCTCACTGTCTACCACGTCCCTTTTGGGACAGGGGATATACAGCCCCTCACGGTTACCATTGAAGACGTGCGCACGTTGAAACCTCAAGAACCAGCTCATGGATGAAACGATATCCAGAGTCGAAAGAAGAATTTCCAAGATTGACCTTTTTTCCAAATTCCCACTAGATCACTAACTACCCAGAGCAATACCAAAACACTCAGTCCTACAGAGTGCAGAAGCGTAAACCCTAAGCAGTCAATGTCTAACGGGGTAACCAAATAGAAGGAACCAATACCCATGTAAGTTTCACATTCAAGGCTCAGTTAGTCACACAAGCTGAGTTAAGGGACTTATAAACTAAACAACCTTCTTTCCTTACTGACTAATAGTTCCAGGTTTACCATTATTCTCTCACAAAGATTTGGGCTTGACTTGTTAACTAAATCCCTTACTAGGCCCATTTCGTTTAGTTTAGAATGATTTAGAATTTATTCCTGAGAGTGGCCCAAACTCTCTTTGAATTGTTTAAGTGGGCTTTTGGAGTCCTAGACTTGGGCTTAGTAGGTTAACCCAAGACCGTGTTACGTTTATGTTGTGTAATTAAACCCTTAAGTTAATAGTGACTATTTAATTACACACCGATTAAAACCTAAGGTTTAACATATATATATATATTCTACTTATTATAACTATCACAAGGAATATTATTTCCCTCATCTATTTTAATGTATTTATATACATATATATTTATATATATCTTTATGTATTAAGATTTATCCATAACATTTTTAGGAAATTTTATTGTATTTATTTATGTTTAATAACTTCTAGGCATAACACAACCGACATATGGTTTAATAAATAAAATGTTCTCCTTTATTTATTTAATATATATAAGTATACCTGTATTAGAATTTAACTAAGACATCCCCTATGTAACTCATTATATTTAAACTATCTTATTACTACAACCTTTAACTGCATTCCAAGTATGTTTCATAAAGTATTTCTTTTACTATGTCTTAGGATTCTAGCTCTTATAACATTTAGTTATTATAAGTGTTAATTCATTAGTTCCTTGCTTTACTCTAAATTACTACTTTTATTCCCTTTTTATATATGCGTAAAAATATATATATTTATTCCTTAGTTTAATTAAAAATATTAACTCCCATATAGTATAATAAATAAAACGTAAAAATAATTATATTCCTTGATTTACATAAGTTTCTACTTAAATAAGTATATATACATATATGTAAACAATTTCACTTCTCTTAAAAGCTAATACCAAAACATTTATGAACTTACTGTTATAAAATGTTAATTCAGTTCCCCTTATTTTTCCCCAGCTTAAAAGTTAATTAACAAACCATACTTTAATTTTTGGTTACATTAAAAACCATATATTATAAGTTATTCTTATGAAAAACTCTTAAACATAATTTTTAAAACCATTTACCATTGCCCAAAAATTCCCAAATTTAATATACAGTAACTATAACATTTTAGACATATTATAAAAATTTATTTCATAAAAATATCTTTTAAAATTAGCCAAATAATTCCAGAAAACCCGTAACTTGCAAAAATCATAACTTACGTTTAAAAACTCCAAAACCATAATAATTTACATCAAAATAAACTAGATTTAATAAGGAATCTATGGTTAAAATTTCAAGTCAAAACACATTCGGGAAGGTATTTAAATTAACTCAGCAAGTTAGGGTTATTTACTGAAATTTATGAAAACCTAATCTGAAACGTTTTAATCTCGGCCGTCCAAATCTCTTAACTATCATCGGACGGCTGACAAGCCGCGAGTTCATCAGCGAATCCAGAACCATACCCGAGTACTAGTTCCCGATTTTCTCACAATCTACAGAACCAAATTGAGTGATTCTTGTTCCTATGATTTCGAAATTAAATTACGGTTCCATTGATACTAATTTCGCTAGCTATAATGCAGGATTCATCGGTTTTCGATTTATGTTTCGAAGTTAGGGTTCGTAAGGGTTTCCGAATTCGATTCTCTCAAATTCACTCAATCTAAAGCGTAATTGATGCAATTGAATGATGGTTTTGACCGATAATGTAACATAGTTTAGCAAGGTTGAAGGAATTTGAAGAAAACTTACCAGAATTGCTCGAATCGAAGGGATTTGTTTTCGGTTTCTGGAAAAACGCCCCCTTTACAACTCGATTGAGTAGCCTACTTTGCAACACTATAATTTACAGTACATAGGGAGTTAGAACTAGTTCTTGGGCTTAATCTAAAGAAGAAACTTAGCTCTACACAATGATAGCAAGAACTCACCCTAACTTGCACTACACAGAAAGAAATCGAAGCTGGAAGTTGCGAGTTTACCTTGCGTTTTCTGGAAAGAAAACTATGATTTTATGCTGTGACGAAACCGAAACCTTAGACACCTTGTTCTTCCAAACGGTTGAGAATTGGCTTAGGCCATCAACATGAAAGTTTTAGAGGGATTAGAGCTCTTCAAAACGAGCTAAAGAACATGAAATTTGGCTGAGAAACGAAGAAGTTATGGCTAGACGAAGTTACCTGATTCGAAGGAAAAACTGGAAACGGCAGTTACAGTTTTTGCAGGGTGGCTACTTTGATTCGATTTTCTGGTTGATTTAGGACGAGTTAGGATTAGTGTGAGTGATGGTTGTTTAGAGGAAGTGTAGGAGAAGGTAACAAAGAAGACACACTCAAAAATTCCATAAGATGAGAAAGTTATGAAGGTCACAAGATAGGGCAAAACCTGATTTCTGTTACCGGAAATATAGGGGATAAAAACGACTAAGTGTTGGGGCGCGTATCCCGAGGCGCGCGCTGACTCAACAGACCATGCCACGTCAGCTTCTTTTCAAAATTTTGGCTCTAAACTTCATTTGACCATAACTTTGGCTAGGATGATCCATTTTTGACGTTCTTTTTATCGATCTTCATGGTTTTCCATAACCTATTTATTGGTATAGGTTTCATGGGCTGGTTTGACCATTCTCAAAAAGTCGACCCTAGCAAGGCTTAAAAGGCTTTAGGGTTTCTAGAATTTTATATTGACTTTTATGTTTCAAAACAATGTTCCAACACTTCCTAAAATCTTTATAATATAGTTGGAGTGTTTAGAAATTTTTCCAAGATTTATTGACTTATAAATATTATTATTAAATACATAATACCATATAATTATATATAATAATTAAATATTTTATTGTTTCCTTTAGGGTTATATAGGAGAAATCCCCTATATAAATTCCATAATTCCATATAATAATTTAATATTCATAATAATAATTTAATATTTAATAAAAGAAATCCCCTAAATTAATTTAAATTAATTTAGGGGTATTTCATGAAGACTTCCAGTCTTAGGTGTAAATCATATATACACGCTTTAAATCATGATGTGGTTTTAAAAATTAACCGGTACTTTCAATAACACGATTAACCATCGACTATAAATTTTAATTTAGTAATTTTGATAAAACATAATGATTTCAAAATATGTACTAATTATGTATGATATTAATTTGTTCTCATTATATCTTGTAATCAAAATTTTAAATAGTTAGTTCACGGAATTTAATTATTCCTATTAACAAATAAATAATTGAAACATTATTTCAATTTTTTTGTAAAGAGAATTAATATGGATAAGCGAATAGTTTTCATTTTTAGATGTTCTAGATACGTATCCTTTCACTGTTGAGAAGCATACCTTTAAAACATCATGCTCTCTCATATCTCCTCCCAATCCCTCCTAAACTTACACCTCTAACTCGCTGGTAACCGTGTTAACCACTGTAGATCTGCCCTATTCCCACCACCACAAATCATCACCATAAAAAACACTCGAGCCAACACTAACACCACAGAATACACATCACCCACGAACTTCCACCACATTCGCAATGCCTACCCCCACCATAATCTACATGGTAACCACCATAAGAACCCAATAGTCCAACCAAACTCTTTTCCTAACCTTTGAATGTTGTGAACCATGGGAAGGGGATGGAGATTTGATCAAGGCAGAGTAGAGGGGAGGGATGGAGGGAGTGGAATCAAAAGGGTCTGCGAAAAGGGGAAATACCAGTGTGGAACGCAGCCGGCAGAAACGTGGCATAGAGTGCATAAAGAAAAAGAGGTGCCAATCCTTAACGGAGCAAAACAAGAAGACAATACGTCGGAAGCACATATTACAGCAGGACTCGATATGGGGGAAATGGAAATGGTTGAACCAAAGTCCCATCCATTGTCTTCATTGATAATGTGCCTTTGTAGTAGCTGATTTCTTTTCCTTACCTCATCAACAAGAACTACTCATTCACCGATTTGAATACTGGAAAAGGATTTTCATTAGTAGAAAAGAGAGAAGAAACAACCGACATGCCATGTGCCTTTGTAGTACTAAGAAATGTCAATGATGCAAGAAACGTTATTCAAGGGTTGAACGCGGTTTGAATACTGGAAAAGGATTTTCATTAGTAGAAATGAGAGAAGAAACAACCGACATGCCTGTGCCTTTGAAGTACTAAGAAACGTTATTCAAGGGTTGAACGGTTTGAATATCAACGGTGTAAAATTGAGGGCAAGGATGGAATACCAAGGAAGGAGAAATCACAACTTAACGTCGAGAGAGGAACAGCTGAAAAGTGGATACGATGGTACCAATCATGGTGCAAACAACTCTAAAGTAGACATGAGACATGCATGTTCATCTTGTCTAGACTATCCATGAGACGCCGATTCGACGAGGAAATGATTCATGCCTCAAAAAGTGTGTGGTGGCAACGTTGGAAGAGGACAAAAGTGCAAAGGAAGTAGTAGATTTTCTCCATCAGAGATGACCAAGCTTAGCTAGGATCTTGGCTTTCTCCTGGAGAAAATTCTTAATGGTCTTCAATACCGAACCAGAAGCGGAAGAAATGCTGAAAGAATTCAAAGATACATCTTGTGAATCGGAGGATATCAGTATTAGGAGGTGGACAACCTCAGATCAAGTTAAAAGAAGGAAAACATGGATCATTATAAGGGGACTTCCGTTACAATCCTGGAACAAATCCATCATGGTGAAAATTGCTCAGATGGTGGGAGAGGTGATCAGAGTTGAAGATGAGGAGAATGAAATAGTAGAAAATGATGAGATAAAGATCCAGTTAGAAGCGTACACACTGCAACTTATCTGCTTACAAGTGCACATCCAGATTAATAACCAGTATTATCTGGTGAGTATAGTGGAGGTAAATGCACCGGTGTCGGTGAATGGAAACCTGTCGGCATCGAAAGACACTAGTATCAATTAATTGACAAAGGGAATGAAAAGACGGGCGGGGAAGCCAAATTGCGAGCCACAAAATCCCCTCGGGATCGTCAAACAAAGGGGATGATCCACAAGGAAAAGGCAAGGAAAGTAATTATTATGAGGTAAGGAAAGGAAATCAGCTATATGAATCCCAAGTAATAGTGGAATGGAGGGTTCTAGGGCAAGAAATACGAAAGGAAGCAAGTTAATGCTCCGGAACGAGCCGGTGAAATGACAAAGTTATTGAAAAGTGGCTAATTTCAGTTTTTTTATAATAATTGAGCTTACCATATATTAAAAATACCATACATCCTTTTTTTTTTAGGCGAGAAAACTAGAATAGAAACAAAGGACTATGGGGATAAATCGTCAGAATAGATTCCCAGAACTTGACTTGGGAAGTTGTCCCACCAAACTAAGGAGCGTCCCGGAGGGGCCAATTGCGCACAAACATCTACTGCCCTGTTAGTTGAGCGACGAACGAAAGAGAAAGAGATCGCATCTACTCGGGAAGAAGCTTCGTGGATTTCAGCCAATGCTGGAGCAATCTCGGGTGAAGGGTCCTGGAGCTCAGCAATAAGGAGGACACGGGCCTTGGAATCAGACTCCACTTCTAAACGTCCAAACTCTGCCGAAAGAGCGATTTGGAGCCCAAAGACAACTGCCTCTGCCTCCGCAACATCCACATGAATGATAGCTCCCAAGTTCTTTGAGCCACAAGCAATGACTTTACCAGAGACATCTTTGAGAATAAAACCGAGCCCAGTAAGGGAATCCGAGGAGACACTAGCGTCAACGTTCAGCTTAAAGAAACCCTCTTTTGGAGGGGACCAGCTGATGCTACCCCAGACCGGGGAAACATAATGCCGAAGAGAGAACCCAGGCTCAAGAGCAAAAGACAGGCCTGACTGCACCTTATCTTCAAATTTGTCGGGGTTACCTATCATAGATTTGTATTTTCCCCACCAGAGCACCCACAACCGAGTATCGAGATCAGCAAAAGAGTCCTTATGGAGCTCAAGAGCACACCAATCGAGCCAGTACCCAGGGGAAGAGAAAGAGTCTCGGGGAGGGAGAGAGGGGAGACCAAGACAACCGAGATCCCTCCACCAAGGCTTCACAAAGGACCACGAGTAGAAAGAATGACGAAAAGAGTCTCTCGCCCTACAGAGATTGCATCGGGGATCCTCAATATGCCAAGAGCGGAGGGATTCCCCACAAGCAAGGGCCCCCGACCAGAACCTCCAGCCAAAGAGCTTGATCCTCGGGGGGAGGGAGTTGGATCGGAGGAGGCGAAGAGCTAGAGAGATGAAAGAACTAGAAGAAGAGACAGACGTACCTGGGTCGGAGTCCAGCTAACAAAGGAGGTGAAGTGCCAAGAGACCCTATCAGAATTAGCCTGTGGAAACGTAAGGGTGTCCTCGATGGCTACCTAGTCAACAGGATCGACCACAGCTTTAATACGATCAAAGTCCCATGTGCCTGAGGGCTGGACAAGAAAGTCCCCCACACGGGCATGCTCAAGACCTGCAGGGGCCTTAGATATCAACTTGTAGGAGAAAGGCCGAGAAACCCAAGGAGGCACGGACCCTACCGAGGTCTCCAGGAACACCGAGGTATTTTTGAAAACCCTGCACCTTCCTAATCCCCAGAAGATCGGAAATCTCCACCTTGTGCTGCTCCGAAAGATTGGAGCTACAAAGAACCTCTGATTTTTCCCTGTTATTGATTTGACCAGAGCTGCTAGAAAAATCCTCGATGATTCCATGAATACAAGAAAGGTCATCGTTACTACCCCTCGAAAGGATGACACAATCGTCTGCGAACAGAGATGAGAGATAGAAGGGGCACCCCTGCAGATTCAGATGCCTGAAAACAACGAAATCTCCTCGGCCAGCTTAAGCGCACAAGAGAGGGACTCAAGATACAGAATGAACAGATAAGGGGCGATCGGGTCCCCCTGCCTGAGCCCCCGCGAAGGATGGAAAACCAGGCCCGGAGAACCATTGATTAGAATAGACATAGAGACCGAGGTAATACAATTAAAACCTGGGGAGAGCCATTTATCCGGGAAACCCATACTGCGAAGAACCGAGAAGAGAAAGTCCCACTCAACTCTTTCATAGGCTTTCGACATATCCAGCTTCAGTGCAACCGCCCCATGCTTAGAGTTACAGGAGGTCTTAAGGAAATGGAAGGCCTCTTGAGCAATTAGAATTTTATCTGTAATTAACCGGCCTACAACAAAAGCAGACTGCTCGGGCGAGATCAAGCTTGAGAGAAAAGGCTTAAGCTTGTTAGCAAGGACTTTGGAGACAATCTTGTACAAGACATTGCATAGAGAAATCGGGCAATAATCAGAGAGCCCCGAAGGAGAAGAGCCTTTGGGGATAAGCGTAACAAAAGTGTGGTTGAGGCCAGGGGGAATGGGACCCCCATTGAGGATATCCAAGACAGCTCTAGTAACATCGTTGCCTACCGTACCCCAGAATTTCTTATAGAAGAAGGCATTAAAACCGTCCTGGCCAGGGGCCTTCCTGCCATCCATCTGAGAAAGGGCATGACTAATCTCATCCACCGTATAATATTTGGAGAGGGCATCGAACATCTCTGGCTGGACCTTGTCTTCTACGACTGCAAGCAAATGCTGATTAATATCTCTCTGAGAGTGAGTAAAGAGCTCACGGAAATGGGAAGTAGCATACGTCTCTAAATCAGCCTACTTTGTCAATAAGTGGCCCGGGAGTGCCGATAAAGAAAGGGAAGCTGTGTGAAAAAGTTTGGCACGACGAGAGCTCGGGGAGATGTCTTTTGACTCTGCCATAGATTCTTCACAAAACCGCTTCCTGGCTAGGTCTGGACGGGCAATCGCAGGATCAATAGGAGGGACATTTGCCCGAGCAAGAGGGATGGCTATAGGAACTGGGTTAGACGGGTCAGCCCCAACCGATGGAAACTTGTCCCTTTGGACAGCCGCTGACCCATCAAGACCCGTAGCTGCCGCGGGGATAATATCTTGGATGGACACTGAAGACGCCTGAGAACTGGGGGCTGGGAGCCCAAGAATGATAACATAATCAGCCGAAGGGACAAATTCCCACTCAGAACCAGCATCTTTGACCTCAACAGCAGAACGGGATGAGCCTTCGTCAAAAGGGATGATGGCCCTGATGGGAGAGAATTCGGAGTTTTGGCACACATCTTGAAAGTTGTGAGCATGTTTCCTTGCCGAGAGAGAGTGATGAACTTTTTCAGCTTGAGCCATTACCTTTCGTCTAATGCTCATAAAACCGTTGTCCCTTTCAGCTCGGAGACTGGGACCGTACGGGAACTCACCGAGGGGTCGAGGCAGAAAATAACCCTTCGTGCCATGGGTGAGCATACCGCAGACAAAACAAAAATTGGGCAGCCCTTCATACATAAACGACACTACCAGCTCCTCTATTTCGTCAGCGAAACTGAATTTAGCATGCCGAATCAGTGGCTCCTCTACATTAACCAAAACTTTTACACGCAGGAAGGAGGCACCTGACACCCCATCTTTGATGTCGTAACCCATATATTCTTCAGAATCCTCAGCAATTAATTTAGCAAAAGCCTTATTATAATATGAAAGAGGGATACCCGAGGCTTGAATCCAGAATGGGACTTTATCGAACTTCAAACTGCTGAAAGGTTTATTCTCAGCCACTTTGGAGAGAACGAGAAGCCTATTTTTCACCGTCCAGGGACCCTTGCTCTAGGGACGTTTGATATCCTTTTCGGCACCGAACTGAAAGAGGAAGGAATTTTCCCCCATCTCATGAGTCTTGAGACCGGTAGAAGGCATCCATGCAGCGGCCATAGAATTGGAGACGAACGAGGTATCCATGCTCTTGGGGGAGAGAATCGTCCCGGCTAAACACACACACACACACACACACACACACACACACACACACACACACACACACACACACACACACACACACACACACACAGAGAGAGAGAGAGAGAGAGCTTTGAAGAGGCAAGATCCAAGGATTTATCCACCCTGTGGACGCGACTTCCTTTTTCAGATATAGACAAATTGGCACATTTAACGGACAACTTGTCAATAGAAGGATGCCATATTTTGAGCAAACGTCCAAGGAGGCGGCTTGCAGAGATGGGATAAAGCAGAAACCCAGAGGAGGGGGTGGTGATGAAGGATGCGAGAACCTGCACAAAAACAACCGTATATAAAGGCATAGGGGAGTGTTGACTTACCTTTGGTATTCTAGAGGGGAATGAGACGTCAGAGCAATAAACCACCACCAAATACCCAGAATAATGATAAACAAGAGGGGAACCATCCCCTATCTGTTTACCGAAGCGTCGCAAGAACAAACCAGCAGCACTGGAGAGGCGGAAGCACATAGCGGAAAGCTTGAAGGGTGCTCCCATTGAGTACACGGGGTGAAACAGATCTGAAGCAAACCTTAAGGCTCCAGCCCAAAGAAAGCGACCTGTCTATGAGTAAAGATAAAGACTTCGATTCAGAGGAAGCGAGATCACTGAGAAGAGTTCTACAGGGAGAAAGCTACTCTATTGAAACCAGAAAAAAAACCAGCGGGCAGGGGCCACCGCTGAAAATGAGAGAGCCTGGAGAACAAACACCACGGACAAATGACCGCTTCAGTCTTCTCCTGAGGCCAAACCTTAGCAAGCAGACTATAAAACTAATAGATAGTTGACTGAGAGAGAGGGGATTGTGCCCTCGAAGAAGCTCCGTAGAAGGAGAGAAGATCCGGGCGCAGGGTGGTGGTACGGCGGAGGAGCCGTGAAGGGAAAGCAACTCGACTCTCCTACTGACTTTTCACCACACATCCAAATAATAAGATAGAAAGAGCTAAAACCCTCTCATCATGCTAGATACAGGTCTAACTTACACGCCCTAATGAGATTAAGGGGAACATTCTCCCCCAGCCACTACGATGAAATATCTGTCTAGGGATTGCCCATATTACAAACTATCCTAACCGGGTAATTATCCTTCAAAGTTATATCACCCTTGACAATACTAAAAACCTGAGACATTAAGTATCTAATTTTGGAAATATCATCCCAACTATCATTGTCCCTTCTGATATCTACCAGATTGAGAACATTCTCAAATTGCTTTTCTACTGAATCAAAACAAATGCAATGGCTACCTACCGAGATAGCAAGTTCCATGGCAATTCTTTTTGCTTTGATATCAGCATACTGCACCTTAAAGGTGCTAGAGATTCTTTGGTTGAAAGCTGCAATGGGGATTCCCCATTCATTACGAAGCAGACATGATATGGCCCGGTCCCCATATCGACTGGATTGCATACTTGTGCAGATATTGAGGAATCCACTATGAGGGGGAGACCAGAATCTCTAATAAGAGGAGGAGGAGAGTTCTTCATAACTTGAATATAAGCATCAGTAAAAGAACTATTTACCTTGACTTCTCTCCACCACGAAAGCTCTAAGTTGTGCTTGACTTTGTTTCTTGAGGCATGGATAACCCAGAGGTTGTTGGCAATGTGGGAAAGCTTCTTATCACTCCAAGAATTTGTCATTCAGACGAACCAATCAAGAAGGCCATTGACGTTCTTCGGAACCTCATTAATTTCTATCAAATCCTTCCATATCTCACTCACTACACAACAATGGAATAAACAATGAGCCAAATTAGCCTTAGCTCCACAGAAAAAGCATTTAGAGTCACCTCAAATCCTCCTAGCCAGGTTTTCTTGACAGGGGATGATATTCCTCAAAAATTTCCAGAGATTGATCTTAGCTCTAGGGGAGCAGATAGAGGAGATGGTCTTTTTACAAACTCTGCTAATATAATGAGGGAGATTGGAAGAACTTTCCACTCCTGAAGCATCACTCAGTAAGGTATAAGCCGACTTGACTAAGAACTTATTGTCCTTAGTGGACTCCAAATCCACTTGTTACTGCCTGCATCTACTTGGGTGGGTAAAGAGCTTGCCCCTGAAAAATGTTGTTGTCGAGTTCCATCTCTCAGTATATCAGCACAGAGGAGTTAGACTTCCAGATGGGGCTACCTTTAAGATCAGACTGGCATTCTCTGATATTATTTGGATAGTAAAGTTGTTTCATAACTTGTTGAAATCCTCCACCTCTCTTAAACCTAGACCACCTTGATCCACACTATCACACACCTTGGACCATTTAATCCAATGGAGAGACTTTGTATCTCTTTTACCACTCCACCAAAAGGAGGAAAACGCTGAATTGAGCTTAGCGATGATACCCCTGGGGAGAGAAAACAGTGACACAGTATAGTTAAGTATGGACTGGAGAACACTTGAAACCAAAATGGATCTAGCTGTCCGGGCCATAGGCTTAGTCCAACTAGAGATCCGTTTGTGAACAGAATCCAAGAGATAGGTAAAGAGATCGTGCTTCCTCCTACCAATTTTCAGGGGAAGGCCAAGATATTTAGTGAAACGGGAGACCTCTTGAACATTGAGCAAGCTTGCTAGGTTGTCTTTGATGGAAGGAGAAAGTTTTTTGCTGAACCCCAGTTCATACTTGAGATGGTGGATTTTGTGTCCAGAGACTTGAAGGAATTTTGAAGGATTTGGTTAAGGTGGGAGATATTTGTGGGGTTAGCTTTACCAAAGAGGAGAATGTCATCAGTAAAAGCTAAATGTAAAATAGACGGGCATAGAGGAGAGAGCTTAATCCCATGGTATTCACGTTTAATATCGGACTTATTAAGGAGGCTGGAAAAAGCTTCCTGGGCCAGAATGAATAAGAAAGGAGAAAGAGGGTCACCTTATCTAATACCCCTAGTCTGAGTGAAAGTATTACCTGGTTTACCATTGATGAGGATGGAACATCTGACTGATCGGACACAGTTCATGACAGGAGTTATCCAGTTCGCTGGAAAGCCCATCGAGGAGAGAACATCTTGGAGGAAGGACCACTCTAATCTGTCGTAAGCCTTGCTAAGATCCAGTTTTAGCGCAAAGAAACCATTCTTGACAGCTTGGTTCTTTTCTAGAAAATGCTGAAGCTCTCCCGCTAAGATGATGTTATCAGTAATAAGTCTGCCTTTCATGAAACCAGATTGATTGTAAGATATAAGGTGTGGGAGAATATGCTGAATCCTATTAGCCAAGGTCTTGGAAGCAATCTTATACACGAAGTTGCAGAGGGCGATCGGTCTGAATTTATCTATATCGGTAGCTCCCGCCAACTTTGGAATAAGAGTTATGAAATAATCATTCAAAGAGTCAGGGAGAGATTGATCTCTAAGGATTTTCAGAACCACATCGATAATCTGATTCCCAATGATATGGCAAAAGGTGATGTAGAATTTACCATTGAAACCATCTGGACCAGGGGCTTTGTTGGAGTCTAGTTGCTTAATTGCCGATATGATTTCGTCTTTGGAGTAAGATCTGTCTAGCTCAGCAACGAATCTTACCTTAAGACGACCTTCCACTGCCTCAGTGAAATCCCTATCAGCCTAGGGATGGGAAGAGGTGAACAAGGATTGGAAATACTCCCTAGCAATAGATTTGATACTATGCCAGGAATATTGCATATTTTTTTACCTGGGCCCATTAGACCAAAAATCTCTTTCGATCTTTTGATAGATGAGGCCCTAGCATGAAAGTAACCCGTATTCTTATCTCCTTCTGCTATCCACTTATCCCTTGATCTTTGCTTCCACCAGATTTCTTCCCGAAATTCAAGCAACTCTATTTCCAAGAGTAGTCTCTTTCTATTAGGGGTGGAAATTTTTACCCAACCCGTTAACCCGACCCATACCCAACCCATAAATAGCGGGTATGGGTTAGGATTATTGACCCATTTAATTTTTGGGTCGGGTATGGGTTATCTATTAAATATATGGGTTGGGTATGGGTTAAGGGTTCTAACCCGAATTCAACCCGACCCGTTTACTTAATTTAACTATAAATAAATAAATATGTATATATTTTACTTGGATATGTATTAATTCTATAACCATTAGTATAATAGCAAACAAAGATACTATCACTTCGTTAGGCCTACACAAATAATTATTTTATAAATCCAAATACATTCTCTACGTCATCTATATCCACCATTCACCCTTAGTTTGAAAATCTAAATACTATGTCAATCATTAGTCGTGCAAACTCCCCATTTACACTATTTCATCTGCACAAATAATGGCTATGGATTGAGATTATTGACCCATTTAATAGAATGTTGACATTTGGAAAAACAATACACAATGATTCGAAAATAAATGTCAGTCATGTGCACACTTTTATGAATGACTGATCATTCTGCAGAAAAACAAAAGTATTTGTATTTAAATGGGTTAAATGGGTCGGGTTTGGGTTCAGTGATTTTATATGGGTTGGGTATGGGTTGAAAATTTGTAACCCGATTATTTTTGGGTCGGGTATGGGTCAATACAATTTTAATCGGGTTGGGTATGGGTGAGCTTCAACCCGACCCATTAACCCGAATTGCCACCCCTACTTTCTATTGTTAATAGCACCCGATGAGCCATCACTAATAGAAATATTACCAAGTTCTTTCCTCTTGCTATTAATCTTCTATTTGATTTTTAAGATGGACCAACCCTTCCACTCACTGAGCTTTTTAGCACACAAACTCAGACTTGTACAGATGTTAGGATTCTGAGTACTTCAAACGTCAGTTACTATCTCTGCACACTTGAAATCCAAACACCAACCATTTTCGAATCTGAAGACTTTTGTCGGAATTTTATGTCTACCGAAGAAGCGAATAAACAGAGGGCAATGGTCAGAAGCCCCGACTCATTTCAGTTATTAATGATATGGTTATGCATGGGGTGGATATTAATCAAAGTGAAGGGAATGAAAAGGCATCAAGTGATGCATCAAATCCCAAGGTGATTAAATGTGCCACTCATATAGGATCCCCGACACATTACAAGTGGAGCAAAATAAAAAGGAATCATTATTGGAAACGGTGAGAGAGACACCTTTGGATAACGGGAGAATTATCCAGATTGAATCGGCCCCTCCTAGCCACATTGGGACCAGTAATGAAGGGATATATTTAATGGTGGATTTATTTCATAACACACCCAGTCAAAATAATATAAGCGGTAACCAGAGGGATAAGGTTCAGACGAGAGATAGCTATGGTACGATTGCTAACATAGATGCAGAAGCGGAGGAGTGTCTATGTTTGATGAGAGATTCAGATGCAACATACCAAACCCAACAAACACAAAGACAAACCTGGTGAATCATCTACAAAAAGTAGAGAGAACTTAAAAGATGGTGGTGATCAGGATGTAGAATGTTAAAGGCGTAGGACCACACCTAAAAGTAGGAATAATAAAGAAAGAGGTTTGGAAAATGAGAATAGCAATTCCGGGAATGGTTGAAACGCAACGGTCTACATCAACGGGTAACAAAATATTTAGCTTCTGGTGTAAAAATAAAGTATGGCTTAGGGAAATCCTAAAAACAAGTCGATATGGGGGCACATATTGTCATATAGGTTGAAGAGGAAGTAGAATTTTAAAGGGTAGTAAAAGGTGTTTGATGGATGCTCATGCTCTGGAGGTTAAAATTCTAAGAGAAGGATTCTTAGGTACAATCCCATTTGGTTGTGCTCAGTGAGGAACCATTTTTATCTTCATATGCAAAGAGTTTTTGGCTACTAATATCACTCAGATGACCAAGCTAAGAGTATGGAGATGGTTGACAAACTGGTGGAAAGACTTCCCCATACCCAATGAAAGATTCATGAATTCGAGGTGGCTGGAGAAAGACCAAGAGTTGGTGTCTGGATCTCCCCTTTCGCTTCAACTTACCGTTTTTACAATTTCTAGTAGAGTGGTATATTCCCACTTTTGGTACTCTTTTCACTGTAGAATTTTTTCCACCGGAGTTTGTCTATACAGTTTTAGTAAGATAAAGGTGTGGAAGACAACAATGTAAGGGTGTGGTGTGTTTTGCCAATGGTGCAATTTTGTATATTTTTTAATAAAATTTCCTAATTATTAAAAAAAAAAAGATATGTATCCTTTCAAGCTACGATTAGTGGCGGAGGCAAAGCATGCCTGGAGGGAGCAAAACACCCCCCAACTTTGTTAAATTACATAAATTTGTAGTGTAAAAAAAAATTTTTAGAAAAATTTAGTAAAAACACCCCCTAATTTTTTATAATTCTGTCTTTGACCCTCTCAACTTGTATTTTTGGCTCCACCCCTGGCTACGATGGATAATAAAGTTGTTTCATTAATTAAAGTGATCTGAGGTTATCTATTTTTATTAACCTTCTTTAAAAAGAGGGTAAAACAATTAAACAGTTAAAAATCATCCATTTATTTACGTTTTTATTTGTTAATTCTAACAAAACAAAGTTAAAACACAACCTTAAACGTAAATATAACAACCAACGAGAAGAATACGATACGACTTAGAAAACGACAACGAAGACGCACTCAACTCACGCAAGCGATCCTCTGTCTTCCCCCAGTCTTACTCTCCATCTGGTCCACCGCTTCATCTCCTCGACGGCCACCACACTCCAGCAATTCGTTGTCTCCGGGCCTTCAGTTCCTTGTTTCCGATTTCTGATAGACTCAACCGTCTCTCCTTCCTCACAGTCACGATTTTGCTGAGTTTTAAATTGCTCACCCACCCATTGGTCTTCCGATGCCTACGACGAGGACGCCTGCTTCAAAGTCACCGCTACATAATTTCCCTCCTCGTCTAGTCAAATGGACCACATCCTCGAAAAGCTCAGTCAACAACAATCACCACCACATTTGCCGGACCGTCCCTCAACCAGAGATTGTTGAAGATCTTCACCACAACAATCATATACGTGGTTCTGCATCTCGCTCCCTCGACGGCGTCGATCTTGAAAGTAGAGTATGTGCCGCCACTTTAAACCACCAGCACGTTGTCGGATCTCCCGTATCACGCAACAAAAACCATACGGACAAATCACCGCCGAGACGGATACTACAACCTATCCAGGAAAAGGAGGCCGACCCCGGTAGAAAAGCTACAGAGTCAAGTGATGGCCCCCCTGCCAAGGACAACAAAGTGGACCCGCTGCAGAAGCAATGGAATCTTCGACCAAGGAGGGCGGGAGCGGCTACGAGGAGTTTGGTTGAGATCGGCGGCGGAGGAGGTGGGTTATGGAACGGAGAAGTGGGGAATAATTATAATAATCTGCCGACGAGGCTGGGGAGTGAGGAGTCGATGGGAAAGAAGATGAAGTTGTGGATTTCACTGTCGAAGGAAGAGATTGAGGAAGATATTTACTCGCTGACAGGATCAAAACCTTCCCGAAAACCTCGTCGACGACCAAGGAATGTCCAGAAGCGATTAGACGTGAGTGATTCTAAATCACATTACCAATAAATTGAAGACTGTGTTTCTTTCTTTGTGAATTGTGATTGCTTTCTTTCTTGGATTGTTCCCCACTTATCAACGTGGCCTTTGCGTTTATTTTTCTTTTCAAGTTCTGTGCTGATGATCTACCTTTTTATTGTACAACATAGAAACTTTATCCTGGGATGTGGCTGGTCGGAGTTTCATCTGAGAATTATCAACGCAGGTTTGATGCAGCTCTATCCAAGGTAGTTTGTCAGAATCTGTCAAGTCTCCTTTCCACTATTCAAGGTTTCTAATGTCTTGTTGTTTATCCCTTTTCCCTGATGATGATTGTATTTTTCTTTTGCAGAAATAGATAATCAACCTCCCAGAGTGGGACTTCCCTGGTCACGGACGGGACATCACTCACATTTGAAGGTGAGTATACTGTAAAGGGGATTGTGGCTTAGATTGGGAATGAGATTGGTATATAGGGCGCTAGATTTAGGTTAACATGTTTGCATATAAGTAGGTCACTTTATTGATCAAGATATTTGGATTAAGGCAGCAGTTGGTGGTCACAATGGTGTACCGTATCTTATGAGTGGACTGGGAAACTACAGTTTTAGTTTTGATATGGATAGATGGAGATAGGAATATAATTTATCTTGGATCTTTTTAGTGGAATCACTACAGACTCTTCAGTGTTAATTGTTCTTCCTGGTTTTTGGATCCAAATAATGAGTTATGATCCTGACATGAATCATATAGGTTTGACAGGGTTCCCACTTTTTTTTTAACGTACATGATAGATAGACAATTCTGTTCTGGTTGGTGCAGTGTTTCTCACAAATGCTTAGTCTTATAAATATCCAGTGGTTGCTGCTTGCCCTCATATATCTCTGAAGCATTAGTTGTGAACTTGTGATTATGGTGCTTAAACCAGCTTCCTTATTCTTATATACTTTCAACTCTCAACTTCAGTTTCCTACGTATATAGTTTTGGGTAAAAAATTGGTTTTTTTTCCTTTGATTGCACGCTAGCTATACAATCTCTAGTACTTTAACGGATCTTTATTTCTATCTGAGATTGGAACTTGTTAAATTAGTATTCTAATTCTGAAGAGATGTTCAATACTTTACACTGTTGGATTTTGAGTAATCAAATATTGTAATTAGCCTTGACAACCCCCGTGGCTGGCTTGGCGTGGAATCGTTGAACCAAAGGTACTGGTTCAATTCTTACCCACTACCATATTGTGGGAAAGGTTCATTTAAAAGCAGAGTATCGTTCTTATGCTGAACTTTCAACCACTTATAAAAAAAAGAATAGTGTAACCTTCCTCTTATATGATATCCGCTGGAGATCCGGCATGTCTCTCGTTTTCTTAATAATTTTACTGCTGTGAATGTTTAGAAAGAATCAAAGAAGATTAGTATACTCTGATTATTTTGGTGGCCTATTCAACTCGTTGGTCCCTGGTGACGTGAACTCATGCTATATAAAGTAATCTGAGATGTATCCTGTTTATTCAGCAGGGTCTTAAGGATTCTTAGGCAAATTCTTCATTTCATAAACATGTCTTATAACTATACTGCTGTGCTTGTGGGCCTTTGCGTCTGATTGCCTTAGCTTTATGCTGTGATCACTTCAGTCTCCATATCGGAACTGGCTAATCGTCTCATACCCAAAAAAGGTAACCGTTATCATTAGCTCATGTACACTGGCAGTGCTACAATTCCTTAAAATTGACTGACAATGGCGGAACACCAACGCACGACAAAGAGACTGGAAGAATCAAATGGTTCAGGATCGGACCATGAGAGATGTGACCTCTGCACGCTACTGAAAAACACCAAATTGAGAAAATCATCAAAAATCTAAAAATAACCCCTTGCTCTTCCATGGCTCATGTATAATATAGTATATGTGTACAATTTTCAAGAATTGCTACTCCAGCTCTCTTGTTCCTACATAATTGAAAGGGCAGTCGGTCTATGCTGCGGGATGACTGTTGAAAAGATTGGTGCGGCTGCATAGATTTTTTTATATGGCACATGTAAAAAGTAAAATTTGTATTAAATTAAAATTATTGTAATTTTAAAGTATAAGTCTAAAATAAAAAATATTATTGTTCATCTAAATTTATGTTTTCAAAACAAGACTAACCATAAATATGTTTTGATAAATTTTTATTAGTTACATGTATGATTCATATAATTGAACTCGTACATCCAGTCGTGTTTTCACTTTGTACAGTTGGAATTTAAAAATACTTTATGATTTTTCCATTCCCTCAAAATGTTTTAATAATTATAATATCTACCCAAACTTATGACATATTACAAAGAGCCCCCAAATTTCATTATATAAGGAGGGTGAATATGTTATGAAATAAAACAGGCTTGATTGTTTTACTATTGAACAAGCAGTAGATGATAGTTAATGCTGATGACTCTAATTAACACTGCTTGTAAATGGAAAAATTACATATTTAAGAAGAAATAACACATATATCAACCAAATTATCAGCAAAGTAGATCATAAAGAAGTAGACGAAAAGACGAACGCGTCGGCGTACACGGATCGACAAACGAGGCTATAACGAAGAAGATATAGTGACTTTAAGACCGAAACCCGATGGCGCCAACAGAGAATGACCGAAACCCGGCGCCCGATCTAATTAGTCAGAAGTATAGACATTAACTATCATTGACTTCTTATTCGATAGTAAAACAACCAAGTATGTTATATTCTAATTAACAGATGAATTGGACACCAATCTAAATAGTTAGATGTATCGACATTAACTATCATTGATGTCTTGTTCGAAATTGTTTATCAATTCCACTAATTTTATGTCCATTGGAGAAGAATCTATTTGAAAATCATCGAAATTGTCTATCATTTTCACCAATTTCACGTCCATTGAAGAAGAATCTATTTGAAATTATTGAAATTGCCTATCAGTTTTGACATTAACTATCATCGACGTCTTATTCGATAGTAAAACAATCAAGCTTGTTCTATTCTAATTAACAGAAGAATTGGTTGATGTTCAAAACTGAAAAGATACAATAACTGATAGACAATAAGTATACAATGGGAATTTGTTGATGTTCAAAACGAAAAGAGATATTTGTAGTCGGTTTAGGCGGATCAAAATCATCTTTCACCTCGAAATCCAACGGTTCGTCCATATCCAACAGCATTATGGATAGCCCTTTAGTATATCATGATTCTTGTGGATTCTATTTACAAAACATTCAATAGACGTGAAATTGATATTGAACAGATATACAATATGTATACGATGGGAATTTGTTGAAATTAGTGGAAATGATAGACAATTTTGATGATTTTTAAATAGATTCTTCTTCAATGGACATGAAATTAGTTACAAAGATGGACAATTTTGACAATTTTCAAATAGATTCTTCTTCAACGGATGTGAAATTAGTGGAAATGATCGTAACATTTCAAATATATTAGTCTTTGACTGTCATGAAATTAGTGCAGATGATAGTCAATGTCGATAACTTTAATAAAATAAAACAAGCTTGATGGTTTTACTATTGAACAAGAAGTATGTATATGTAAATGTCAAAGAGAATGCAGCTTGTGCACTTTACGTTGATTGAGATCAGTGCTCTCAGTAATAACTATGTATATGTAAATGTCAAAGGGTAGAATTTCTCTTCTCGCACTATGATCACTTGTGAACAATATAAAAGGGTGAATGAGATTGGTTTGCCGATGGAGATAGCTCAAAAAATGACTTTCGAAGACAAAGTTAATATCACAAACTTGTGCCAGTCAATCATGTACTAAATCTTGGCCCGAGTAGATGAGAACTCTAATTATAAGCAAAGGCTAAGGTTTCTCTTCTCGCACTATAATCACTAGTGAACAATATAAAAGGGTGAATGAGATTGGTTTGTCGATGGAGATAGCTCAAAAAATGGATTTTGAATACAAAGTGAATATCATTGAAAGTCGATGGTAGTTAGTGTCGACACATCTAACCATCTTGACCGATGTTCAAATCATGTTAATTAGAATATTTACAACTACATGTACAAAGAATACCCATCAAACAGTGCAACTCAATCATCCGGTAGATGAATGTCAGCACCCGGTTTGGTCAGAGGAAACAACTGTAGCCAATGCTCGTGTCGTGGAGTGTACATAGATGCATAATGTGTCTACGTTAACTGATTTGTCATCGAATTCACCATCATCCAAAAATATTTGGCTCGTATTAAATAGATGACCTGTGTCTACGTTAACAAATTCATCATTGAATTCACCATCATTCTCACCCTAAGCAGAAACAATCAATAGTTTTGTTCAGTCACGTGATACTACTCGTAAATGGGAAAACAACGTACTCAAGAAGAAATAACACACATATAAGACAAATTATCAACAAAGTATATCATAAAGACATAGATGAAAAGATGAACGCGCCAACACAAGTGGATTGACAAACAAAAATATAACAAAAAAGATATAGCGATTTTAAGATGGAAACCCAGTGCCGGTGCCAACAGAGAAGATCTGGCGCCGGGTTCCGGTCTTAAAATCGCATATCATCTTCGTTATAGCTCCGTTTGTCGATCCATTTGTGTCGACACGTTTGTCTTTATGTCTACTTTGTTATGTTATACATTGCTGCTAATTTGTCTGATATGTGTGTTATTTCTTCTTAAGTACGTTGTTTTTTCATTTAAGAAGAAATCTAAACTCGTACGCTCAGTCGTGTTTTCACTTCACGCAGTCGTAATGAAATTTGGATGCACCTCATAATATGTCACAAATTGTGGGTAAATATGGTAATTTTTGGAAAATACTGAAGTAGGGGTAAGATGGTTTTTCCGACTGAGCAAATTGGAATTCCGACTGAGCGTAGTGACCCTCCTCAATAAGGTTTAAAATACATCAATTAAATAATTATAATACACCATAAAATAATAATAATGCATAATAATATAATAAGGGAAATTCATGAAATGCCACTATACTTTTGGCTAATTCATGAAATGCCACTAAAAAAAAAAGTCACGAAATGTCACTATATTTTCCAAAAAGTCCATGAAATGCCACTATAGATAGAAAAAAGACAAAAATACCCAGACTAGTTAACAAAGTACTTTTAAAGTTCACAATATGCCATAAGTGTTAAAAATTAACAAAAATATCAAAATACAATAAAAATTGTAAAAAATTGTAAAAATTAATAAAAGTGTATAAAAATTATAAAAATTAAAAAAGTTTAAAAAATTAAAATTAAAAAATTAAAATATCATTGAATATTAAAAAAAGTTTCATTTTTTAAAATTTATTCAATACCATAAAAAGAATATTGAGTTCTAAAAGAATAATTTATACCAATTTTTCTACGAATTTAGTACCATAATTCATACCAAATAAATACCATAATTTTTATCATACAATTTTAAATTATTATTTGGTATCAATTTAGATTACTTATTTCTTAAAGTAAAATTTTTTTATATTGCTGATAAAATTTAAAAACTAAAATTTTAAACCTAATAATTTATTTGAGATAGAGCGACTGAGAATATCTATATATAACATACAATATTAAATAGTAAAACTTGTTTTAAATGTAGAATAAAACACTTTCAGAATAATAATATCCTAATAAGTTGCATATTATTATTTTGAAAATGTTTTATTCTACATTTCAAATAAGTTTTACTATTTAATATTTGTATATATATATATATATATATATATATATATATATATATTCTTAGTCACTCTATTCTATTTCCAATAAATTATTATATTTAGAAATTTTAGTTTTAAAATTTATCAGCAATATAAAAAATTATTTACTTTGATCAAATAAAAGATCTAAATTGATAGAAAATAATAAGGGAAATTTCATGATATACCCCCGAGGTTTGAGCGAATTTTACAAGATACCCCCGAGGTTTCATTTTCATTACGAGATACCCCCGAGGTTTCATTTTTTTTACGATATACCCCTGAGGTTTCGTTTTCATTACGATATACCCCTGAGGTTTCAATTTTATTACGAAATGCCCCTCAGTTCAGATTCTAATATATTATATTTTTCATATTCTTATTTTACCCTCGCACCATATGTAACACCCCTAAAACCGGCCTAAGAGTTAAGGGTGCTACACGCCGCGTATTACTACCTAATAACGCAAGGCTCTAAAACACTCAAACGCAATAAAGGCCCAAAACAAAGTTTACATAATCATTGTAAACCAATGTATTCAAATACAGCGAAAGCAAATACCAAAATCCCCAAATACGTAACTGGTCAGAAACAGAAGTCAAAAAGTGTAAGGCCCGAAGGCTACAACATCTCAATATCAACTGAATGAACAATAAAAGCTAAACACTATAGCTCCAGAACTCAAGGTGATCCTCGCTGATCAATCTGCAAAAATGTTAGAAGTAGGGGAATGAGCACACAACTATGCCCAGTAAGCAGCGACCGTCATCAGTAAGGTCGCTCAAAACAATTGAAAACAGAAGAAGGAGGATAAGCATTTATCCACAATTCTCAATATCCAGAAGCTTTCAGAACAGAAACAGAGTGGAACTCAAGGGGTTCCCATAAGAAACAGTCAGAGCACTTAAACAGAAGGGGACAAAACACAATGCACACACTCAGAAGGGTCGAAGACCCATAGACCATACCAGGTCTCTCGGCAACGCAGAAATGACTCGAAAGAGCCAAAGGGTTCGTCAACCCCACAGAACAGAAAGGGAATGACCCACACTCAGAATGACGTCTACATGGTATACCACGGAATAGCTCGACCCAGCCATTCACGGCTCAGAAACAATGTGCAATGTCCCAAAACAGAAGGATTGCTTAAACAGAAGCAAAGTTGCATTTAAATATGCCAAAACACTCATAAATCAGTAGTATAGGACATAAGGAATCCAATGCCGCAGACGGCACTCAAATCGGAGTTCAAACGAAGAAGTTACGCTGAAAACAGAGGGGTGTCCGAACTTGTGTCCTAACGTCGAAGTTCGGACACAAGTCGAGACTCAGAAACCAGAGAATGCCAAATGTCCGAACTTGTGTCCGGACATCAATGTTCGGACACAAGTCGAGTTGAAATCAGATAGAGAATTCAGAATGTCCGAACATCCAAGTTCGGACGGATGTTCGGACAGGTTTTACGGAAGAACACGCGGAAGGTCCGACCTTGTGTCCGGACGTCGAAGTTCGGACACAGGTCGAACTTAAATCAGAAGAAAACCTGAGGGTGTGTCCGAACATCTATGTTCGGACAGATGTTCGGACATACCCCCAAACTTGAAAATCAGAAAGGCAAAACGCACTGTCCGAACTTCAAAGCTCGGACAGAAGTTCGGACAGTGCGAAAACTGCAAATTTCAGAAGACGAACAGAGCAGAAAAACAACACAATTCGATGCCTCGAATCGCCAATTAAGCACACACACCAAATCAGACATTAAAACAGGAAACCATGGGGGTTTAGCCATTCCAATCGCAACAAAACGCAAATAGAAACACACACAAAATCAGATAACACTCTTGCAGCACCCCATGGCTGAACTTCCAAACTGAATCGAGTAACCACCTACCTCAACAATCAGTAACAATCCGACGATCTGAGCAGTTCACAGCAACACGAACGAATCCACCAACCAGACACCGATCGCCCAGCAACTGATTCCCACAATGTCAAATCTATAATCAGAAAACGAAGAAGGAAACCCCCAAACTCAAAACCTCGAAAACTGCAATACAAACCTGAATTCGGGAGTCCAGAAATCCCACAGTCCAAACGGTCTACAGCCCGTGCAACTCGCAGATCGAAGACAACCCAGCAACCTCTGAATTCATCAAACCGAAGTCTCAAATCAGAAAACAGGAGAGGGGAAAAACTACGCTGGAATACACAATCTGTAACTCCAAACCTGAATTCGCGACACGGGAATACTCAGCAGCCACGCAGCAATGAGCGACACAATCCGAAGCAGCAACAGAAGGACACACAATCGCAGGAGGAAGAAATTGAGAGAGAGCAGAGAGGGAAGAAGGAGCCAAAACTGTCGCTCTGAAAGCACGATGAAGGGACGCTCTCACGATCTATCTGACGTGATTAGAATAATTAGAAAATGTAAGGGAAAATAAGGAACCCTTCTCCTTATAAATCAGATAATTAATTACCTTAATTAATTAACCGAATGACCTCCTCGTCCTTGACAATTAAAACAATGCCGCTGACGTCCCAACTGACAGTAAAGAAATGTAATCCATCTTAGCTCATTACATAAACGACATAATATAAGGTTGCAATTACACGGGTTATAACATCACCTCCCCCTTAAAAGAATCTCGTCCTCGAGATTAACTCACCTTACTGCTCGAACAGGGAGGGATACTTGGCACGCAGCTCATCTTCGAGTTCCCAAGTCGCTTCACTTTCTAACTGATCTGACCACTGGACCTTCACCATAGGCAGGGTCTTACTACGAAGCCGACGGACATCCCTGGCTAAAATGCGAGTAGGCACCGCCTCGAAACTGCAGTCCTCTCTCAACTGAAGCTGGCTGTAGTCGATCACATGAGACGGATCATGCAGATACTTCCTCAACATAGACACATGGAAGACGTTATGCACAGCTGACAAAGATGGCGGCAAGGCTAGACGGTAGGCCACAGGGCCAATCCTCTCCAGAATCTCAAACGGTCCAACGAACCTCGGGCTAAGCTTCCCACGCTTCCCAAACCGGACCACGCCTCTGACCGGCGACACTCGCAGATAGACATGATCACCACATCAAACTCAAGCGGCCTACGCCTCTGGTCTGCATAGCACTTCTGTCTGCTCTGAGCAACAAGCAAACGCTCCCGAATCGTCCTGATCTTCTCCACTGCTCCCTGCACCAGCTCGGGTCCAACCAAGACCCTCTCCTTCAGGTCATCCCAACAGATGGGTGACCTGCACCTCCTACCATACAACGCTTCAAACGGAGCCATACCAATGCTCGCCTGAAAGCTGTTGTTGTAGGCGAACTCAATCAGAGTCACATGCTGCTCTCAGCTACCTCCAAAGTCCAAAACACATGCGCGAAGCATGTCCTCCAAAACCTGATTAGTCCTCTCTGTCTGGCCATCCGACTGAGGATGGTAAGCTGAACTGAACGCTAAATTCGTACCCAAAGCCTTATGCAAACTGCGCCAAAATCTCGAAACAAAGCGTGGGTCACGATCAGACACAATAGTAGTAGGCACACCGTGCAGCCTCACTATCTCATCCAGATATAAACGAGCTAGGCGCTCCAAACTGAAGGTCTTCTTCACCGGCAGAAAATGAGCAGACTTCGTCAGACGATCAACTATCACCCATACGGCATCACAACCCGAAGGAGTCCTGGGCAAACCCATGACGAAATCCATCCCCACATCTCCCACTTCCACTCAGGAATGGGAAGGGGCTGAAGCAAACCCGCTGGCCTCTGGTGCTCAGCCTTAATCTGCTGACAGGTCTGGCACTCGAAACAAACTCGGAGATGTCACGCTTCATCCCAGACCACCAGAATGACTCTCTGAGATCTCGATACATCTTCACCCCTCCTGGGTGAACTGAATATGGCGCTCCATGAGCCTCCTGAAGGATCTCTCTGCGCAGCACTGCATCGTCTGGCACACATACACGGCCTCTGAAACGCAGACAACCATCACTGGAGACACTGAAGTCTGAACTCTGCTCAGAAGACAGCCCCTCTCTATCCGACACAAAGCTGAATCTGCCTCCTGACCAACCCGGATCCTGTCGACCAAAGAAGACTGAACCTGAAGCGCTGCTATCATGCTGGCACTGGCTGGTCTGACTACCCAAACACCCATACGCTGCAGCTCTAAGGCGGACCTCTGGACCCCAGTCAGAGCACAAGCTACACCCGAAGCACCTCTCCGGCTCAAGGCATCTGCAACAACATTCGCTCTACCCGGGTGGTAGAGGATCTCTAAATCGTAGTCATGAAGTAGCTCCAACCACCTCCTCTGTCTCAAGTTCAGCTCCTTCTGAGTGAACAAATACTTGAGACTCTTGTGGTCCGTGTAAACCTTACACGACGCTCCATACAGATAATGCCTCCAAATCTTGAGCGCGAACACTACAGCTGCCAACTCCAGATCGTGGGTAGGGTAGTTCTTCTCATAGGGCTTAAGCTGTCGAGAGCCATAAGCCACCACCTTACCCTGCTGCATCAAAACACATCCTAGTCCCTTATGGGACGCATCACAGAAGACCTCGAATCCCTCGGTCCCAGAAGGCAAAGTCAGAATCGGTGCGTCGTCAGTCTCTTCTTAATCTCCTGGAAACTCTGCTCACAAGCCTCGCTCCACTCATACTTGATCTCCTTCCTCAACAGACGGGTCAGCGGGGATACGATCTTAGAAAACCCCTCAACGAACTTCCTGTAGTACCCAGCTAACCCAAGGAAACTGCGAATCTCAGCAACATTCGTGGGCCTCGCCCACTCCATCACAGCTCTAATCTTCTCAGGATCCACTGAGATACCGTCCTTCGAGACCACATGTCCCAAGAATACCACGCGATCAAGCCAGAAGTCACACTTCTTCAACTTAGCATATAGCTCACGATCCTTCAACGTCTGCAAAACAATCCTCAGATGCTCCTCATGCTCCTCTGCGCTCTTGGAGTACACCAAGATATCATCTATGAAGACCACTACAAACTGATCCAGATAGGGTTTGAAAACCCGGTTCATCATATCCATGAATACTGATGGAGCATTAGTCAGACCAAAAGGCATGACTAGGAACTCGTAATGACCATAACGAGTCCTAAAAGCGGACTTAGGCACATCTTCGGCCTTAATCCTCAACTGATGGTAGCCTGAACGAAGATCTATCTTCGAGAACACTGTGGCGCCCGCCAACTGGTCAAACAGGTCATCTATGCGCGGAAGGGGATAACGATTCTTGATGGTCACCTTGTTCAGCTCTCTATAGTCGATGCACAATCGGAAGGTCCCATCCTTCTTCTTCACAAACAGCACTGGCGCTCCCCAAGGCGAAACACTAGGGCGTATGAAGCCCTTATCTAGCAGCTCCTGAAGCTGAACCTTCAGCTCCTTCAACTCCACCGGACTCATGCGGTACGGGGCCCTAGAGATGGGCTGAGTCTCTGGCGCTAAATCGATCGTGAACTCCACCTCTCGCACTGGTGGAAGTCCGGGCACGTCGTCCTGGAAGGCCTCAGGAAACTCTCTGACATCGGGATGCTCTCCAAGCTAGATCCCTCACGCACCTCTGGCAGATAACATAAGAAGCCCTGGCAGCCCTTCCTCAAGAAACTGGCTGCCTGCATCGCCGACACAATCACAGGCGCACATGGAACTGCATTCCCAGAGAAAGCAAAGCGAGTCCCGTCTGGCAAGTCGAACACTACTCTCCTCGCTGCACAATCTATATGGGCATGGTGCTCTGCTAGCCAATCCATGCCCAGGATCACATCAAAACAGGTCATCCGCATCGGGATGAGGTCAGCACAAAAGGTCTTGTCCCGAACTACTATGGGACAAGCCTTACACACAGAATCCAGCACACAAGGGGCAACCCCACCTAACGGACTACTCACACATAGGTCTACCTCACTAGACATAGCAGTCAATCCAAGATCACCCAATAAATCATAGCAGACAAAGGAATGCGTAGCTCCCGAGTCAAACAGACAAAATACATCTCGAGAATGGATCTGGAGAATACCTGAGATGACGCGATCACCAGCACGATCACGCTCTCCAGCCATAGCATAAACCCGGGCCTGAGTCTGAGGCTTCTTCTGATCGGACCTCACCCCTGAATCTGAGCCGGTTCCTCTCTCTCCTGAGCCTCTACTGGATGCCTGAGGGCACTGAGCGATCCGGTGCTCCATCGACCCGCACTTAAAGCAGGCACCAGTCTTCTTGTAGCACTCCCTACCAGGATGGGAGCGACCACAAGACCCACACTTCGCCCCAGCTGACGAAGATGAAGAAGCTCCCCGGCGATCTCCATAGGTCTGCTTCTTCGAGGAGGGGCCTCCTTCCTTCTGAGGCTCCTCAGCACGCCTCTTCCCCTTATGGTCTTTGCCCGCCTGTCAGCCTCTACCAGCAGGGTGACATCCGCCACATCTCTGAAGGTCCGGTGACGAAGAGGTGTCACCGCCGACCTGATGTCTGGCCTCAAACCGCTCTCGAACTTACGAGCCTTCCTATGCTCATCTGGCTCCGGAGCATACTTCGACAGGGTCACGAACTTCCTCACGTACTCCTCTACGGTCATATCTCTCCCCTGACGCAGCCGGTTTACTCATTGATCTTCTGGTCCTTGTAGACATCCGGATAGAACTGCTTGTTGAACTCCAAGCAGAACTGATCCCAGGTCCAAGGCTGGGGATGTCTACCCATCACCATGCGCCACCACTCCTTCGCCTCCCCCTTAAAGAGGAACGTGGCGAAGTCTACCTTCTGGTCGTCCTCCGACCCCATCACTCTCAGCAGGTCCTCGACCTCAGTAATCCAATGGCTCGCCTCCTGAGGATCGCCACAGCCGTCGAAGGAAGGCGGCTTTAGCTTCATGAACTCCTGGAGTGCTCGGACTCGGCCTCCCACTGCATTCGCCCCTGCTGGGCCTGCACCACCAGCTCCTCCACCAGCTCCCCCAGCAGCTGCAGCCATCGTCTGCATCAACTGCGTCACAAACTGCTGCACTGCATCCGCAGCATCTCCCTGAGGGGTCACTGGTGTCCTACGAGGAGGCATTCTGAGATACACAAATCCAAAACTTGTCAGAACTAACTCATACTGTCAACCACTGTCACATCTGACTCTCACACAAGCAAACACACCCACAGACACCAAAGAAAGCCAAACCTGGCTCTGATACCACTAAATGTAACACCCCTAAAACCGGCCTAAGAGTTAAGGGTGCTACACGCCGCGTATTACTACCTAATAACGCAAGGCTCTAAAACACTCAAACGCAATAAAGGCCCAAAACAAAGTTTACATAATCATTGTAAACCAATGTATTCAAATACAGCGAAAGCAAATACCAAAATCCCAAATACGTAACTGAGTCAGAAACAGAAGTCAAAAAGTGTAAGGCCCGGAGGCTACAACATCTCAAAATATCAAACTGAATGAACAATAAAAGCTAAACACTATAGCTCCAGAACTCAGGTGATCCTCGCTGATCAATCTGCAAAAATGTTAGAAGTAGGGGAATGAGCACACAACTATGCCCAGTAAGCAGCGACCGTCATCAGTAAGGTCGCTCAAAACAATTGAAAACAGAAGAAGGAGGAGATAAGCATTTATCCACAATTCTCAATATCCAGAAGCTTTCAGAACAGAAACAGAGTGGAACTCAAGGGGTTCCCATAAGAAACAGTCAGAGCACTTAAACAGAAGGGGACAAAACACAATGCACACACTCAGAAGGGTCGAAGACCCATAGACCATACCAGGTCTCTCGGCAACGCAGAAATGACTCGAAAGAGCCAAAGGGTTCGTCAACCCCACAGAACAGAAAGGGAATGACCCACACTCAGAATGACGTCTACATGGTATACCACGGAATAGCTCGACCCAGCCATTCACGGCTCAGAAACAATGTGCAATGTCCCAAAACAGAAGGATTGCTTAAACAGAAGCAAAGTTGCATTTAAATATGCCAAAACACTCATAAATCAGTAGTATAGGACATAAGGAATCCAATGCCGCAGACGGCACTCAAATCGGAGTTCAAACGAAGAAGTTACGCTGAAAACAGAGGGGTGTCCGAACTTGTGTCCTAACGTCGAAGTTCGGACACAAGTCGAGACTCAGAAACCAGAGATGCCAAATGTCCGAACTTGTGTCCGGACATCAATGTTCGGACACAAGTCGAGTTGAAATCAGATAGAGAATTCAGAATGTCCGAACATCCAAGTTCGGACGGATGTTCGGACAGGTTTTACGGAAGAACACGCGGAAGGTCCGACCTTGTGTCCGGACGTCGAAGTTCGGACACAGGTCGAACTTAAATCAGAAGAAAACCTGAGGGTGTGTCCGAACATCTATGTTCGGACAGATGTTCGGACATACCCCCGAACTTGAAAATCAGAAAGGCAAAACGCACTGTCCGAACGTCAAAGCTCGGACAGTGCGAAAACTGCAAATTTCAGAAGACGAACAGAGCAGAAAAACAACACAATTCGATGCCTCGAATCGCCAATTAAGCACACACACCAAATCAGACATTAAAACAGGAAACCATGGGGGTTTAGCCATTCCAGAATCGCAACAAAACGCAAATAGAAACACACACAAAATCAGATAACACTCTTGCAGCACCCCATGGCTGAACTTCCAAACTGAATCGAGTAACCACCTACCTCAACAATCAGTAACAATCCGACGATCTGAGCAGTTCACAGCAGCACGAACGAATCCACCAACCAGACACCGATCGCCCAGCAACTGATTCCCACAATGTCAAATCTATAATCAGAAAACGAAGAAGGAAACCCCCAAACTCAAAACCTCGAAAACTGCAATACAAACCTGAATTCGGGAGTCTAGAAATCCCACAGTCCAAACGGTCTACAGCCCGTGCAACTTGCAGATCGAAGACAACCCAGCAACCTCTGAATTCATCAAACCGAAGTCTCAAATCAGAAAACATGAGAGGGGAAAAACTACGCTGGAATACACAATCTGTAACTCCAAACCAGAATTCGCGACACGGGAATACCCAGCAGCCACGCAGCAATGAGCGACACAATCCGAAGCAGCAACAGAAGGACACACAATCGCAGCGGAGGAAGAAATTGAGAGAGAGCAGAGAGGGAAGAAGGAGCCAAAACTGTCGCTCTGAAAGCACGATGAAGGGACGCTCTCACGATCTATCTGACGTGATTAGAATAATTAGAAAATATAAGGGAAAATAAGGAACCCTTCTCCTTATAAATCAGATAATTAATTACCTTAATTAATTAACCGAATGACCTCCTCGTCCTTGACAATTAAAACAATGCCGCTGACGTCCCAACTGACAGTCAAGAAATGTAATCAATCTTAGCTCATTACATAAACCGGACATAATATAAGGTTGCAATTACACGGGTTATAACACCATAAGCCCCGCAACATGGATTTATGGTCAAACTTTTAAAAATTTAAAATATGAACAAAATGCACAGAAAAATTAAAGATCAATTAAAATTTTAATTCAATTTTAAAAAACATAAATAAAAGTATAAAAACAAATTAAAAAATTAGAATCATGAAGGTTTAAAATAAATAGAAATGACCAAACAACAAAAAAATAATCTATTTAAAAAACTTATATTGTTACATAATTTAAAAAATATTATAGCAATTATATTTAAAGAACAAAAAAATGATTTTTATACTTGATTTTTCATTATTTCTATGTACTATATGAAATTGTTGCTTTTAATATTCTTGTTATACTTTTTATAATTTTAATACATATCTAGGTAACTCCTTAACAAGTTATGTTTATTTTTCAAAATAATTTACTTTTTATTTTTTAGTCATTTCTATTTATTAATTTTATGTAACAATATAAGTTTTTTAAATAGATTATTTTTTGTTGGTTAGTCATTTCTATTTATTTTAAACCTTTCATGATTCTATTTTTTTAATTTGTTTTTATACTTTTATTTATGTTTTTTAAATTGTAATAAAATTTTTAATTGATCTTTAATTTTTATGTGCATTTTGTTCGTATTTTAAATTTTTAAAAAATTTGACTATAAACCTGTGTTACGGGGCATATGGTGCGAGGGTAAAATGAGAATATGACAAATATAATATATCCGAATCTGAACTGAGGGGCATCTCGTAATAAAATTGAAACCTCAGGGGTATATCGTAATGAAAATGAAACCTCAGGGGTATATCGTAAAAAAATGAAATCTCGGGGGTATCTCGTTATGAAAATGAAACCTCAGGGGTATCTCGTAAAATTCGCTCAAACCTCAGGGGTATATCGTGAAATTTCCCAAATAATAATTAAAAAATGTATGATAAAAATTATGGTATTTATTTGGATAAATTATGGTACTATATTGGTATAAAAATTGGTATACATTATTTGTTTAGAACTCAATATTCTTTTTATGGTATTGAATAAAATTTTAAAAAGGAAATATTTATTTTTAAAAATTTTATAAATTTATAAATTTTTTTTGAATTTTTTTATTTTATAAATTTTTTTCATTTTCATGAAATTTTTTATATTTTGATATTTTTGTTAATTTTTTTAAAAATTTAACACTTAGGGGCATACTATGAACTTTAAAAGTACTTTGTTAACTAGTAAGGGGTATTTTTGTCTTTTTTTCCATCTATAATAGCATTTCATGGACTTTTCAAATAATATAGTGGTATTTCGTTACTTTCTTTATTTTTAGTGGCATTTTATGAATTAGCCAAAAATATAGTGGCATTTCATGAAATTTCCCATATAATAATGATCTATTATCGGTTTCAAAGTTTGCACGTCAAAAAAATACATGATTCACCACTTGTTAGCTAATAAATCATATCATCATTTTAGTATGTTATAAAAATGTATGATTTTTTAAAAAATCATACATTAATAATAATACATAAAAAATAATGATCTATTATAATTCCAAAGTTTGCATATCATAAAAGTTATTTGATTCATCATTTATTAGATAATGAATCATAATAAAAAATTTAACCTATCACATGATTATTTTAGTGTATCATCGTAAATATATAAAAATAATACATCACAAACAATAATGATTTATTATGAGTTTCAAAATTTGTACATATAAAAATATTTGAATCACCATTTGTTAGTTAATGAATCATAATATCAATCTTAATGAATCATACATTAATTTAGTGTATTATTATAAACATATGAACAAAATTAAATTTATCAAAATATATTCATGATTGGTATTATTTTAAGAAGTTTGAATTTAGATGAATAATAAGTGCACAAAAATTTTATTTTAAACTTATATTTACAAATTATAACTATTTAAAATTTAGGTACTACATATTTTACTCTCACCATAACATAGATACACTCAGTATAATGATATAACATAGGTCCAGTCAACATAATGACTCAATTGACACCTCTGGAGCGCACAATACTCCATACGGGATACGGCATAGCTGCACGATCGAATCTGCATTGAAAGGGTGGCCAATGGCCATCATATCATTTGGGTCAAGGTATAAAAATTTACCGAACCCGATAATCTGATCTAAACTCAACCCGTAAGTAATGGGTGATTATTGACCCATTTAATTTTGGGTCAGGTATGAGTTACCTATCAAATATATGGTTTGAGTATGGATTAAGGGTCCTAACCCGAATTCAACCTGACCCGATTATTTGATTTAATTAAAAATAAATAAATATGATATATTTTACTTGGATATGTATGAATTCTATAACCATTAGTATAATAGTAAACTAAAATACTATCACTTCTTTAAGCCCACACAAATAATTATTTTATAAATCAAAATATATTCTCTAGGTCATCTATATCCATCATTCACTCTTTGTTTGAAAACCTAAATACTATGTCAATCATTCACGCAAACTCCACCGTTCACACTATTTCATCCACACAAATAACGACTATGGGTTGAGATTATTGACCTATTTAACAGAATGTTGACATTTAAAAAAAGGTACACAATGATTCGAAATAAATGACCATCATGTGCACGCTTTTGTGGACGACTGATCATTCTGTAGAAAACAAATGTATTTGTATTTAAACGGGTTAAACGGGTCAGGTTTGGGTTCAATGATTTTATATGGATTGATATGGGTTAACAATTTGTAACCTGATTATTTTTTATCAAATATGAATCAATTCAATTTTAATAGATATAAATAAGCTTCATCTATAACCCGAATTGTCACCCTTAACTTCGGATCGACCGAGTTCAAGCCGGGTATTATTTAAACTTATTGAATTGATTTATAACATTCAGTAATCTACTATATTATTTTTCGAACTAACCGGATTGAACTCGGTTTTTTCAGTCCATGTTCATTCTGTCCCGTGTACTCCCGTCAAATTTTAATTTTTTAATATACGTATAATTAAAGGGTCACAAAATATATTATGTATATATTATATTATAAATTTTATAAATAATTATATATTTTTTCGCTTTTGAGTTGTATTGTAATTCATTTTGTATTCTAGTTTGAATTTTACTCAATTTGTCCAAAAAAAAAATTAATCCAAAATCGTTGGGTTTTATCATGAATCGGATCAAATCGGATCGTTAAAACTATTACTCATCATCATTAGCTGTAGCCCAACTTCAACTAAATCCCCGACTCTCCTTCTTTGTCTTGACTTTTTGTTTTGAAATGTTTTTTAAGTTTGTAACCATACTAGTCTACTCTCATCAGGTTTAGGCCCAACTTCGTTTCGGGCTGGCCTGGGTTGGCATCCATGTAAACTGCCCATAGCCCCTTTTTTTAATCTTTAGACTCCATGGGGTAACATGGAGTACAGAATGATAAAAGTCAGACCACTATACGGCTTGCTTTCATATGATGTTCATGGCTTGCTTTCGGATGATGTTATGGACACACCAAGGATATAAAACAAAACGCAACATATGATGTCGTATGCGAATCAATGGTTTTGTTTTGTTTACAGTGTTCTAATCGCTTTGGTGAATACCTGTTTGAAATTATCTGTACACATTTTGAGTTGTTAATTCTTTATCACATAAATTTTCATTACAGAGTATCTTCTTTTTATCATTGAGTTCTTTTATACATTGTACTGCTTACTCGCTAACTAACAATGTATACATTATCGGGGTGTTTCCCCATATTGTTCATATGGTAGTTATGATTCTGCATGCTCTCGTTTTGTGTCCTGAGTGCACTTTATTGCATTTAGCTAAACTTGAACCACCTTTGTTTGATATGATATGGGTTTTTTGAATTGAGTACTCTTTGAATGCTTATAGTACTGGATTAAACCCTTAACTGTACTTATATTGCTATTGTGGAAAATTTGGTTTACAACTTGCCAGATCCGAGGAGGCAGGGTACGAAGTTTGGTTATACGGTGGTATCAGGCAGACTCTTTTCTTCATACAGCTTGTTTCAAGGAAAGTAGAGATATCAGAAAAGGAGGATGATGGTACTTACAAGGTTTTTGTGGATGGGAACTACATGCCGGATGGCAGGTATGGGGTGGGAATGGTTTGCAGGCGCAAGGATGACGAAATTGTAGGCTTGTAGATGTGGGCTTCAAGGATGGTGGTGATGGCTGCTCAACGGCTTTGGTGGAAGCAGTGGCGTTGGAGTATGGCTTGAATACGTTTTTCTCATATGTAGGATTTGTTTTTTTTTTATGGATTGTAAACCAATTGTGGATTATATGAATGAAGTGGGTAAGGTGGATGAGAATGTAGCATTAGTTTTAAATAGAGTTTTGGTTATGAGCTTAGCTTTCAAGAAGAAAACCTTTGATTTTATACCTGGGGTGAGAATGTGGTAGCTCATTTAATGGCTAGGAAGGGATTAGGAAGTTGGAAGGAAGTGGTTGTTTTTGGTGTGGTGATTATATACCGTTCGATGTTATGGACTTATGCTGATTAATGACAAATTTTAGTTTTTTTTTTTAAAAAAAAAAACAGTGAATACATTATGGATAGTGTAGCTACAGAGAACGTTGAACCTTCTTACACTTGGGTTTATATCAATTTGTTTACGTTAATCATTTATGATCCACTCAGCGTTGACTTTTAAATTCTCTAATAAAATGAGAGAGTCAACGTTATCTTGACAAACATATTATTTTTAACGAACCATATATTCACATAGACGGGCTTAATTCCCCAATGGACATTTGGGATTACTACGTAACCTCTGAATATAGTTTTCAATTAGTGTATGATTTGTGTGCCAGCGTGATTATCATGGTAGACAAAATCTAATCAACATTAACCTTGTTAATAGAAAATCATATCATTGAGGTTGTAGTACGAGTAGGGCCGCTACCAAATCTTCTTCTTTATTTCCTTCGTCGGCGTGCGGATTGGATATCATATCTAAGCAGGTAGCCGCCTTATCACGTTGCCACGTGTTGAACCCTTTTTTTAATTTAATTGTAATCTATCCCTTCGTTTATTAATTGTTTTAGGGTCTCTAGGTTACCGGGTTTGGTGTGATGGTGTGGGTGACCACAGTGGATAAATGTCCAGGTGACTGATCATCTGTGCCTAGTAAGAGCAGTGTAGCCTAGACAAGTGGACGCGAGTTTGAGCAGTGGGATGGTGGGCCAGGTTGGTAATATGTGTCCACGACGTGACCTGGCAATTCGGGACCTAACCCAATCCATTTAAAATATCATTAACCCAATCCAACCCAAAAATAATCGGATTGAAGAATCATGACCCTAACCCAACCTATTTAAAATCATTCAATCTTAATCCAACCCACCCAACCCATTTTTTAAGCCAACGTAATCGACTTTAAACGATATGTTATACAAAGAATCCACAGTACTACACAGTTTCCTATGAATTCAAAAATCTGATAACATGTGCTCTTTCCATAGGTTTCTTTTTATGAGTCCTATCTAGATTTATACATGATCCCAGTTAATCAAATAGAGAACGAAACAAATGATTCATTCCCTAATCCAGATTAATGGTGGCCATCGGTCCGGTTCTACCCGGAACCGGCGGTTCTACTCGGAACCGATTGGAACCGGAACCGGCCGGGAACCGGTGGGAACCGGAACCGGAACCGAACCGCCTCAGCCGGTTCCGAATACGAATACATGTTGTGAGATTCGGGCCCGAACCGGACCCGGAACCGGTTGGAACCGGTCGGAACCGTCATCGGATTCGGAATCGGAACCGCAACCGGTGGAACCGGAACCGCCCCGGAACCGGTTGAAGTTACCGTTGGAATCGGGCCAAACGATGTCGTTTTGGGTTTCGGGCGCGCGCTCCTCTGAAGAAAATAGCCGTTAGATCCCAGCACGTGTATTGCAATATGAAGGCCAACATGATGATTGGTATGAGATGAATGGGGATAACACCACTTAGGACTTCTATCTTGTAATATTTTAGAATGTATTAGTAATTTAGTATTACTTTCTTTCCATGTAATCTTTTTTTAAGACTTGCAAATTGAAATCATGTAACCTCTTAGTAGATGTACTCTTTTTCCTTATTAAGGTTTTCCCAATGGGTTTTTACCTAATAAGCTTTTAATGAGGCAGTGAATCATATAATAAAATTCTCTTTGTTCCTTATTTTTTGTAAATTCAATAAAATTTCTAAGTCTTTGTTTCTTACACATTTAAGATTATAAACTTGAAGAATAACCTATCTAGGAGTAAAGTGGATGAAATGAGCAACATGTGCGCTCAAACGGATCTCAAATCGGAGCTAAACGAAGCAACTGGAGCCGATCGAATCTTTCCGGAACCGCTCCGGAACCGGTCGGAACCGATCAGAACCGGAACCGGAACCGGAACCGGTTTTTTTGACCGAATCCGAAGCGAATCCAGATTTCAGAACCGAACCGGAACCGGAATCGGAACCGGAACCGCCCAGACCGGTTCCGAATACGAATACACATTTTCCGGAACCGGAACCGGTGGAACCGGAACCGGAACCGGTGGAACCGGACCCGTGGCCACCATTAATCCAGATAGAGAATATCTTAATACAACGTCAAAATTTCATGTAGTAGGAAATCTAAAAGTGATTGGGAAACAAAAAACCATAAATAAAAACCGTTCGGGTTAAACCAATCAGGTTATTACTTTCCTCCTCTCAGCAACTACAGCAGCTTCAGGTTTGTTTCTATATTTTTTCTTTCTTCTATCAGTATAATATCATCTTTTCTTAATTAGTGAAATATGATCAATTAAATAATCAGACCAGCGAAATCTCTAGATCAACTCCGTATAATACTACTACTGCTACTTGCTCATCCGATCACACCAAGGTTTCGAGATCTGAAATCAGAACTACTATGATTATGTGGTGTATAATCCGTTAGCAAAAGTGGTATCAAATGCAACTGTATCATTATTAGCAAGCATGGTAACTATATATCCATCAATCAATAGACAGTGAGAGGGTTGTTGGTGAAAAAGATGCAGAAATAGAAGGGGAATGATTTTTGCTAGTATTCTTTCCTATATACTCATCAAACACCATGTACAACTCAACTTTCAACCGAAAAGACTCACTCTTCAATAGTAATTGTAGTGGAACATGTCTATAGTAGAAAGTTATGCATGACCATCTTCAGTTTCTTGCATTTCCGGACGTCTCCTATTTCTGAGACATTTCCGGGATGAGAGACGACTACAAAATGACGTGTCCGTGCTTCATAAATACTAAAGCTAATTAAGAACAAAGAAAAAAAACAAAACTGATGAAATTGGCATGATGAATCCTGTAATAGTGGTAAAGTCTAGTTTGAAATTATAGAAGTCACGGAGTAACATATCAACCAAATAGACAAACACAAAAGGAGAAATAGGTTTTAAGAATCCTACCTAATCATCAAACAACAAGAAGCACTTTAAGATGACAAATGGCAGTACAGTCAAACAAGTATACGAGCATGCTTATCCAGAAATCAATATACTATCTTGTTATTGTCAAAAGAAAATAGAGACGAAAGAATGTGAAAAGGTGGAGAGGAAGAGACGAGAACGCTGTGATGCATGAGAAAAAAAAACATGAGGAAAGAAAAACAAACCTTCGGCCTAGATGAACAGCGGCACCTGAACTGGATATGTGAGAATGTTGCACCGCACCGCAAGACATTAAGGTTTTTAACCGTACACTAAGGTTTGACTGGGCCAGGTGAGCCAATAGCTAAAAAATTTTGGGCTAAGTATTATTTGGTCTGAAAATAATTTTATATACAAAAGTAATTTATATTTTTATTATTTATAAATACATTTTCGGGTTTCGGGTTGGGTCTTGGGTTTAGATCAATACCCTAACCCAACCCAAAAAACTAGGATATTACCCTAACCCAACCCAAAAAAATAAATAGGTCAATAATCAGGACCCTAACCCACAAAAATCGGGTTGGGTTCGGGTTGGATTTCGGGTTAGGTTAAAATTGCCAGGTCTAACGACGTGTACTGTGAGATTCTTTTTACTACTATACTAAAATGATGGTCAATGCCCATCTTCACATGTCGTTTCTGACCAACCACGTGCTTTCTTCTAACCAGCAGTAACTTGTTTGCAATTTCTCAATTTTAACAATTATTTTGTAAATAAATTCTTAGCCGCAACCGCAAACAACCATAAGGAGAGATGGGAGAGTAAAAATAAGTAATTTATCTTCCAGCAGCTTTAGGTGAGACCTATTGTTCTAATCATTGCTATCCATTTAGAAAGAAAAAAAGTTGCATGGTAGATTTTGTGGAAGGTCATTTAAATCTCGGGTTGTCCATGGTAATGTAATCGTCTTATTTTGTTAATCTTTTTCGATTAACCAGGTCTTTGATTGTCTAAAAAATCAATTTCATTACAATTCTATTTAGATTAGTTACCCGCATCCGGTTAATCGTTTAATTCGGTTTTCTAAATTTTAATTCTATTACCATTCTGTTTAGATCGGTTAACCTTTAATTCGGTTTAGTTTTATCGGTTAACCTTGTATTCATATTTTTTGTATTGATGAATCATTCACCTAAATCATGAGGGACAAATCAAACATATGTGACAAAAGTTATAATAAAATATTTTCCTTCAATAGCTAACATTAATTATTATATAAGGGGAACATTAATATTTGAAGTTTGTCATTGCTCATGTAATCTGTTATGGAAAATTCAATACCGTTTCCAAAACCGGTCAATTTATACAGTTCGGTTAACCATACCGCAAAAACCGACTGGTACGGTTGACCTGAAAACAGGTACGATTCACTCCTATTTTGGTCAGATACCGCGATTTCAGAATTTTTGGACAGCCCTACTTAAACCAGTGTTTTGAATTGATAAATAATCTTTACCAGATTAGTTCATTCACTTTGAGGCCCGTTCACAAGTTAGATTATGAGAAGATGAACGCTACTGCACCCAACTTTTTACCTTTTCACTTGTGAGAGGAGTGTAAATAATTGTGAGATTAAAGAATCTTCTTTACTTTTTTTTAGAATGGGGCCTAAGAACAAAACCTATATGTTCAACTGTTCAAGTATTGCTTTGGGTTGGATAAAGCATGAGCTCTTTTAGTGTAGTAGTTATTTGTTTTTATTGTTTTATATGTGATAATATGTTATTGAAGAAAGATGCATGATCCAACTAGGATTTAAGTGAGATCTGTGCATAGATCACCTCTTTATGGTTGTATATATGCCATCAAATATGCCAACAAATTGCAAAGAAGGACGAAGCCTTAATTGAGAATAGACATGTACTTATTTAAGAATAAACATATAAGAGTACATACTGAATTAATATGAAAATATTGACATTATTATATGAGCTTTTAAAAAACTTTCACGGGTTAATTTTAACCATGGTTGTATTATTTTCATGTTTCTCCTTTCAATTTCATATAGGGTGCGTACTTCAGAAACAAGGGAAATGAAACCTTTCACCCTTTGGTGGGTGTCTTGTGTGGAACCTTTCACCTTCGTGGCAACCTCCTTGGGAATCAGCGACAACAACCATGATTGCTCCTTTGGAATTATTCCTACACGCATGCAAGTTTTCCTTGCTTCTAGACATGACCCTTGCTCTTCTTTTGTGTCTACTTCTTTTTTTCTTCCCTCTTGGTTGTACACATATGCAAATGATTACTAGTTCTGAATCTAGTCGTAGGTTTATTTGCTTCATACTCCTTAGGGTTTTTGTGTCATTTCTATGTCTTGCTTCACCTCACCTTGTCCTTCTGATGTAAATGCAAAAGATCCTCATACTTGTCAAATCTATAGCCATATTTTCTCCGAGTGTCTTTTCTATTCTCGTATACAACTCCTGCTTCTATCTGCCGCCCTTGTCCCTTGCACTTCCTCACCCTATTCTCTCACTTTCTTTCTCTAGATTTCATAAGCTTTATTTGCTTTGTCCTCTTAGATTCCCCTGTTGCATGCGGAGCAAGGGAATAGTTTTGAGGACTTAGTTCATAAATACGGTGATATGTCTCTGGCTGCGGCAGAGGAGGAGTGTATAGAAGTAGGTGATCTACTTGAGTCCGTTGTCCCTTCCCCTTGAGCGGTGTTTAATAGGCTGACTATTCATGGCGTGGAGCGTTGATTTAAAGGCTATGGAACACACTCTGGGAAGGTATGACAATCGAAGAAGATCTTAAGATTCGTAATTTGCGTTCTAAGTTATTCCTTTTTGAATTTGGTGATGAAGAGCGTTTACATAGTGCCTGGGTAGGCTGGGGGCCCTGGACTTTTGACGGCTATCTTCTTATTGTTATACAAGTTGATCGATCAAAGGCACCAAAGGATCATATCTTTAAATGGACATTTTTATATATATGTGCATGATGTGTCTTTCTGGTTTATGACAAAGGATTTTTCCAGACGAGTTGGTGATCAAATTGGGAGGTTCATGCACTATCAGAATCAAGATATGTGTTATAGTGGAGGTTTCATATGTTTAAAGCTATGGATTGATGTTACTAAACCTTTGTTGCGAGTTGTTTCCATTTCCATTGGTGGTCAATCAACAGTTCTTCGCATTACTTATGAGAGGTTGTCAAGTTTATGCTTTCATTGTGGCTTATTCACTCACCACCCCTGTGACTGTGCTTGTCGGGTAGCTTCTTCTTTTAGTGATCTTCCATATGGGCTATGGCTAAGAGCTGGTGGTATTAGTAGTGGCAGTGGTCGTCGTTGTTTGATCCTTCTGGATCAGACATAGGTAAACAAATATAGGGTGGTGCTAAGATGGTTGATGGTTGTTTGGGTGAAAACGTATTATCAGCAAGTGTATTGGTCTATCGTAGCAAGTTTTCCTAGTAATATTCCCTAGGTTATCGAACCAAAGGAAGTTGTGTCTAGTTTAAATCTTTAATCTACTCACTAACAAATTAAGGAAAAAATAATAATGACAAATTGGGGGTTGGTTTGTAGAAATTAAATAACTAAAATAAAAATAGTAAAAATATGATCTTCTTAATAAATCTAAAAGGTGAATCCCGGTTTACTATTTCGTCCTAGTTTATCAATTCTCTTCCTAAGTGTTTTCTAAATTCTAGATTGCAACCTCAAATCTAAATTAATCTAAAACCAGTCCCCCGCAAGATAGATCCTTACTAGCAATTCTCAAATCCTAACTCTCGTTACGTATTTACAAATTAACTAGTAGCATTAATGATTCATCTGGTTTCTAGTCAGCTAATCCCCAGAGATTGTCGTCTCAAGTTTCAATGGTAATATTCCTATGGTCTAATGAATGCCGCAGTTCTCACTTGTAAGCAATTCATACCAAATAAACTCAAGTAATAATTAATCACAAGAGAATTCACTAATAAACTAAGAATAAAACTACAATCTGTATAAAATTTATATTTAATAACTCATAAAGCAAAATAATAAACTAGTTGTCCATAGCAAACCAGTATTCTAACGACTACTCAGACATTGATGACAAAGAAATAATAACAACAATTAAGAGATTATGAAACATCATCTAATTATGGAATGATGACGAATCTGATCTCTGACTTCTGCTCCAATATGTCAAAACTGTCTGATGTCTCCCTCTGTCCCTGACTTCTGCGCGGCTAGGGTTTCAAATTTTTGTTCTCTCGTGTCCCCACGGCTAGGGCTTGCATATCAAAATTATCCTTAATAATGTCGTATGTTCATTTTTTATATAACGATCCTCCATCCCAGGTTAATCACGTGCCGCTAATATATTCTCCCCTGTGAGAATGATTGATCCCCCCTTTGGTACATGGCCATAGACCTGACAATTTTAACCCAACCCGAACCCAACCCGATTTTTGTGGATTAGGGTCCTGATTATTGACCCATTTATTTTTTTGGGTTGGGTTAGGGTAAGACCCTAATTTTTTGGGTTGGGTTAGGGTAGTGATCTAAACCCACGACCCAACCCGAAACCCGAAAATGTATTTATAAATAATAAAAATATAAATTACTTTTGTATATAAAATTATTTTTAGACCAAATAATACTTAGCCCAAAATCTTTTAGCTATTGGCTCACCTGGCCCAGTCAAACCTTAGTGTACGGTTAAAAACCTTAATGTCTTGCGGTGCGGTGCAACATTCTCACATATCCAGTTCAGGTGCCGCTGTTCATCTAGGCCGAAGGTTTGTTTTTCTTTCCTCATGTTTTTTTTTCTCATGCATCACAGCGTTCTCGTCTCTTCCTCTCCACCTTTTCACATTCTTTCGTCTCTATTTTCTTTTGACAATAACAAGATAGTATATTGATTTCTAGATAAGCATGCTCGTATACTTGTTTGACTGTACTGCCATTTGTCATCTTGAAGTGCTTCTTGTTGTTGTGATTATGTAGGTAGGGTTCTTAAAACCTATTTCTCCTTTTGTGTTTGTCTATTTGGTTGATATGTTACTCCATGACTTCTATAATTTCGAACTAGACTTTACCACTATTCCAGGATTCATCATGCCAATTTCATCAGTTTTGTTTTTTTTCTTTGTTCTTAATTAGCTTTAGTATTTATGAAGCACGGACACGTCATTTTGTAGTCGTCTCTCATCCCGGAAATGTCTCAGAAATAGGAGACGTCCGGAAATGCAAGAAACTGAAGATGGTCATGCATATCTTTCTACTATAGACATGTTCCACTACAATTACTATTGAAGAGTGAGTCTTTTCGGTTGAAAGCTGAGTTGTACATGGTGTTTGATGAGTATATAGGAAAGAATACTAGCAAAAATCATTCCCCTTCTACTTCTGCATCTTTTTCACCAACAACCCTCTCACCGTCTATTGATTGATGGATATATAGTTACCATGCTTGCTAATAATGATACAGTTGCATTTGATACCACTTTTGCTAACGGTTTATACACCACATAATCGTAGTAGTTCTGATTTCAGATCTCGAAACCTTGGTGTGATCGGATGAGCAAGTAGCAGTAGTAGTATTATACGGAGTTGATCTAGAGATTTCACTGGTCTGATTATTTAATTGATCATATTTCACTAATTAAGAAGAGATGATATTATACTGATAGAAGAAAGAAAAAATATAGAAACAGACCTGAAGCTGCTGTAGTTGCTGAGAGGAGGAAAGTAATAACCTGGTTGGTTTAACCCGAACGGTTTTTATTTATGGTTTTTTGTTTCCCAGTCACTTTTAGATTTCCTACTACATGAAATTTTGACGTTGTATTAAGATATTCTCTATCTGGATTAGGGAATGAATCATTTGTTTTTATTTTCATTCTCTATTTGATTAACTGGGATCATGTATAAATCTAGATAGGACTCATAAAAAGAAACCTATGGAAAGAGCACATGTTATCAGATTTTTGAATTCATAGGAAACTGTGTAGTACTCTGGATTCTTTGTATAACATATCGTTTAAAGTCGATTACGTTGGCTTAAAAAATGGGTTAGGTGGGTTGGGTTAGAGTTGAATGATTTTAAATGGGTTGGGTTAGGGTCATGATTCTTCAACCCGATTATTTTTGGGTTGGGTTGGGTTAATGATATTTTAAATGGGTTGGGTTAGGGTTGATATCAACCCGACCCATCAACCCGAATTGCCAGGTCTACATGGCCAGCCCTTCAGATAAAAGAAACTATCAATTTGCTAACCTTGTTTTCATGTGGGCTCAAATCCTTTTTTATGCAGACATATACGTAATGTCTAAAGCCTATCCTGCATGAATTTGTCCATCATGTGCTCTCTCATGCATGCCACCATGAGTGACTGCATTTCCCGAAGCGTTCAGCGTATGTATATGCTGCTAATCCACCTTAGTCAAGTCGGCTACATGGATGGCCTATTAAAAAGGTTGTGCCTCTGTATGCCAATGATGATATAAAAGTTTGGACTGGGAATGTTTTGTTATAATACAAACCTGGACAATGACTCAAATTACACAGAAGGTTTTGTTCGGGGTTGGTTCGGGTATGTAACTCCAGACACATACCCGGACCATACCCAAAATTCACCAGAAAGCTCTTTTTAATGTCAATTTGGTCCCGTCTTCATCCTTAACCTCTTGACACATGTATCCCTTTCTTTAGCATTTTTACTTGTTTAAGTGTAAAACCACATGTGAGGAATAATATTAAACATTTATTATAATTAAGCACTTAAGTGGGGAAATATATAACATTAAAGCTTAAATTAATAAATAATGAAGCATATAAATATAGATAAATTTCCCACTTATCAATGGTGAGGGTGGAGATTTGGCTGAAATGGGTGATGTAGTAGTAGGTTAGGAGGGCGAGCTAAAGGTAGATGATGGTAGTTCTAGTGAGATAGAGGAGGGTGAAATTCTTTTAGAGCAGGTTATCCTGGAGCACAAGGAAGGTGGTTCTCCATATCGCTCTGGCCCAAAGATAAAGATGGATGTGGCAGTGTTTGATTCGACTTTGGAAGAGTTTTTAGAACATAAAGTGTTGGAAAAGTCTTCAAGGAGAGACAACAATGAGTCTACTCATACCCGTTCCGAGGCGACCCTGAGGGAGTCTCAGGGCCACCTAGCATAATGCCGGTCTTGGCTGTAAATTGCTGGGGTTTGGGTGACACCCGTGTTGTTCACTAGGTCCTGGATTTGGTCCGGGAGGAGTCATCATCTTTTGTTTTTCTTTCTGAAATGAAATTATCAAGGTTTAAAGTTTCTTTTTGGGCTCCTTGAATGGGTAATTACAACTGGGTTGCGGGTGTTAGTATTGGACATAGTAGCGGAGTTGCTCTATTTTTGGGATGCATTAATGGATGTTTCACTTTTGAGTTTTTTAGCTCATCATGTTGATTGTTTGATAGTTGGAGAACAAGGTTTCAGATGGAGGTTTATTGGCATTTATGGGTGGACAACAAGTACTGAGCGTTGGCGTACATGGAACTTACTAAGGGAATGATCGTATTTTTTAGGATGGTCATTGGCTTGTAGGGGGGTGACTTTAATGAGATTTTATACAACTCAGAGCAACAAGGATGTCGTATCCGCTCTTGACCAGGAATGTTGGCTTCTCGGAGTTACATAACTGATTGTGCACTAACTGACTTGGGTCATGTAGGGGACGTTTTACATACACTAATAGGCGAAGAGGCCCATGGAATACAAAATGTCGACTTTATAGGTTTGGTTGAAATGATGCTTGGCTTCATGTTTTCCCTCATGCTCGGAATTACCATCTACGGTGGGTTCGGTCTGATCACAGGCCAGTTAACTTGCTATTGTATCCTCAGCGGAGACAAGGAAGCAAGCCGTATAAATTTGAAATCTATTGGGGTACAGAGACAAAGTGTCGTGATATTATTCAACAAGTTTGGGAAGATAGCTCATTATCTGATGGCAGATACCAGAGTAAAGTATATATTTGTGGGTCTTGACTCAAGACTTGGGGGTTGTTTTAACTCAAGGAGGATAAGTCCTCAATCACTAGGGTAAAAGCTGAGCTTCATCGGCTGGAATCAGCTCATCCTACTAAGGACAATTGGCGTTCATGGTCGCAATTGATTGACCATCTTGACAGCTTATTGTATAAGGACGAGGTGCGGTGGTTCCAGCGCTCCCGCCAGGTTTGGCTCTCTGCAGGAGACCGTAACTCCTGTTATTCCTTTAGTAGGTTCAGATCAAGGGCAAGAAGAAATATAATTCATTGTCTTTTAAGGGATGATGGGGTTAGTAAAAAAGATTGTGATGGTATAGAAGGTGTGGCTCGTGGGTACTTTGACAATCTTTTTACTCTCACTTCTCCTAAACTTAACTATCATCTGCTTGCATGCGTTAAGGATCGTATCTTATCCCGATAGAGCTATATGAGGCCATGGTTGTTCCATATTCCAGGGAGAAGGTCATGCATGCGCTGAAGGGAATGCATCCTTGCAAGGCTTCCGGTCCAGACGGCGTGAATGGTACATTTCTTCAAACCTATTGGGATATCATCCATAAAGATTTCTTTAACGTAGTTCTCCCTTTTCTTAACTCTGATGCTTTGCCTACTAATATTAATCACACACATTTGGTTCTTGTGCCAAAAATGAAAGGAGCATGTCAAATAACTAATTTTAAATCAATCTCATTATGTAATATTGCATACCGGGTGATTTCAAAGGTTCTAGTCAATAGGGGCAAGGAGGTTATGCCTTTGGTTATATATGATAGTCAAGCAACTTTTGTGGGAGGGTGGAAAATTAAGGGTCAGGGAATAGTGGCCCATGAATTGATGCATAGAGGTTCCAAGGCTTCCAGGCAAGATACATTTGCTTATAAAAATTGACATGTCAAAAGCTTTTGATAGGGTTAAATAGGATTATATTTTGGAAGGATTATCTCGAATGGGTTTCCACCATAACTGGGTTTCTTTGGTAGGCAAGTGCATCACAATGGTTTCAACGATGGTGCTTATTAATGGTTATCCTGGTGAGGTTTTTTTACCCTAAACGTGGTTTGAGGCAAGGGGACCCCCTTTTTATTTGTTGCATGGAAGTCCTAGCTTCTAGTTTACGTTTGGCTGCTGACGTTGGCTTATATAAGGCCTTCTGTATTTGTGGTCTTGAAACTGATGTTAAAATTTTATTATTTATGGATGACTATGTTTTATTTGGTGGGGAAAATATTGATAATGCCAAAGCGTTGAGTGAGGTTTTGTTTGATTTTAGTGATGCCTCAAGACAGTGTATCAATCTGCAAAAATTAGGTATTATGTTTTCTAATGGGGTGCTTACTTCTATACGTCTAGATATCATAGCTGCTCTAGGTGTGTGGGAGGTTAATGACTTTGGGTTATATTTGGGATTTCCAAGTAAGGTTGGGTGTAGCTGTTGAGCTTTGAGAATAACGAGAGTTTTACAGAGGAAGAAGAAAGACAGTTTGTTTCTATTATTGATTAGAGAGAAAGAAGACTCTATGTATATTTGTTACAGTATGTTATATGGCTACAGAGTAGTACTACTGCTATTTATATATGAGACTTATACAGAGAGGGATAATGAATAGAATATAGTAAATATATACACAGACATAATACTATAATCCTAATACCCCCCCCCCCCCCTCAAGATGTAAAACCAAGGAGGTTTTATGTCTTGTTGTTGACGCCATAAGGAACAGTGTCCATGCCCATCTTTGGTAAAGTGGTTATGTACGCTTTGCCAGTGAGTGGTTTAGTGAGCATGTTAGCCAACTACTGAGAACTGGGAATATACTGAATCTGGATCAGACCTGATTGAAGTTGGTTGCGGACATAATGACAGTCCAGCTCTATATGCTTTGTCCGTTCGTGAGCGACGGGGTTCTTGGCTATGTGAATAGCAGAAATGTTGTCGCAGTGCAGCGGAACCGGTGCTATGTTGGGTAAATCTAACTCATGCAGTAGCCGTGTGAGCCAGCTCAGCTCACTGGTGGTTTGCCTTAATGCGCGGTATTCAGCTTCTGCTGAGGAGAGTGCAACTGCTCCTTGATTTTTGGATTTCCAACTGAGAGGAGAGCCTCTAAGAAGGATGTAATACCCTGATATAGATTTCCTGCTAATGGGACATGAAACCCAATCAGAGTCGCAAAAAGCTAACAGGTTATAAGAATCTGATTTATTAAAACAAATACCAATACCAATAGTGCCTTTCAGATAAGTGAGAGTATGATAAGCAACAGATAGGTGAATATCAGTAGGTTGTTGTAAGAACTGGCTCAAGTGTTGTACAGTATAAGATAAATCAAGTCGGGTATTTGTCAAAAAATTTAACTTCCTTATTATCTTGCGGTACTCTGTGGGATCTGCTAGCAGCTGCCCTGTGTCTTTGTTGAGCTTCTGATTCATCTGCAAGGGAGAAACTGACGCACGACAATCTAGTATATTATATTCAGTCAAGATATCCAAGATATATTTTCTTTATGACATAATCAACTTGTTTTTTGTTTCTATGAATTCCATCCCAAGGAAGAAGCTGATTCTGCCTAGGTCTTTTATTTTGAAGTTGTTATTTAGTTTCTGTTTCAGATTATGTATTTCGTTTCTGTCATTTTCGGTTACTAAAATGTCATCAACATAAATACCAAGGAAGGTGGCTTTTCCATTTGTTTTCTTAGAGAAGAGAGAGTAGTCATTTTTTTATTGTTGATAGCCAAGATGTTTCAGATAAGTAGCCAATTTATCATACCATTGCCTAGAGGCTTGCTTGAGACCATACAAAGATTTGTGTAATTTACAAACTTTGTTGGTTCCAACTACCTCTAGGCCCTGTGGTATAGACATATAGATGTCTTCTTTTAATTCACCATGTAAGAAAGCGTTGTTGACGTCTAGTTGGTCTATGATCCAGCCCCTTTTAATCCCAAGAATAATTAAGGCTCCACGGTAGTAATCTTGATGACCGGGGAAAAGGTCTCTTCATAATCTAAGCCATACCTTTGTGTAAAGCCCCTAACAACTAGCCTGGCTTTAAACCTTTCTAAACTGCTGTCAGCCTTTAACTTGGTTCTATAAACCCATTTGCAGCTAATAGGTTTCTTTCCTCTAGGCAGCTCAACTATTGACCATGTTTTGTTGTCCTTTAGGGCTTGGAATTCTTCTTGCATGGCACATACCCATCTTGGGTCTTTGCTAGCTTGGTTGTATGTGTGTGGTTCTTGCAGAGAGAGAATTTGAGTCAGAAATTTGTTTGAGGAAGAAGAGAGAGAGAATGGAGTGAGACTGGTGCTTGGGATAATGTTGGTAAGGGTTTCTAAAGGGAGAAGATTAGTTTCTTTTTGTTGCTGTGGGTGTAATCTGTTACACAGAATTTCAGAGAAGTGATCAATTTTTGCTGTGTCAAGAGTGCAGATATAATCTACCAATTTGGCTGGAGCCTTGTGGGTTCTGGATGATCGTCTTAAACCTTGATGATTCTCAGAATTTTGATCAAGTGGTTCAGATGTGTGTGAGAGATCATTGTTGTTGTCCAGGGGCTGTAGAATAGATTCTGCAAGTGGTTCATATGTGTGTGGGAGGTTGTTGTTGCCCAAAGGCTGTAGGATACGATCTGATGTGGTTTGTGAATGAATGGTGTGATCAGCTGTAGCATCAGTTTGGTGTGGTTGGTTATTTGGTGTTTCTCTTGGTGAAGTGCGTATGGAAGGAGAATTCTTAGTGTTGTGTATGTGATGATGAGTGTGAGTGGGTAAGGATTCATAGAGGAAGTCGAGGTTTTCTGTTTCTAGTGAGACTTCAGTTTCAGAATGTTTTTCCTTTAAGAAATTATTCCAATCTTTGTCAAGGATAGGGTAGATGTCCTCAAAGAATGTGACATCTCTGCTGGTTTTTATATCTTGTGCTTCTAGATCAAGAACTATGAAACCTTTAGAATTTTTAGAATCTCCTAAGTATACAGAGGGTGTGGCTCTAGAGCTCAACTTGCTCCTATGAGGACTGATGTTAGTGACATAACACAAGCATCCAAAGTTTTTAATCTGATCATAGTTTGGAGGGTGACCATAAAGTTTTTGGAAGGGGGAAATGTCACCTATGGCCCTAGAAGGAGTTCTATTGATAATAAAGGCTGAGTGTTCTAAAGAATAACCCCAAAACTTTGGTTCCAGACCAGATTGGAATAAAAAAGATCTTGTGACTTGCATTATGTGCCCGTGTTTTCTTTCTACAATCCCGTTTTGTTGGGGTGTATAAGGACAACTTGTTTGGTGAACAATCCCTTTTGACTTAAATAAATTGACTCCCTCTTGTGACTTTCCTAGCTCTTTGGCATTGTCAGTTCTAAGAGTTTTGATTTGTGTTCCAAATTGGTTCTCTACAAGGTAAACAAATTCCTTTATGGTACCCATTCCCTTAGATTTTGATTTGAGCAATTTAACCCAAGTATATCTAGAATAATCATCAACAAGAGTTATGAAGTATTTATGTCCTTTTATTGTTTGAACTTTAATGGGCCCACATATATCTATATGAACAAGGTCAAAGGGGTTTTTGCTAACTGTTTCAAAATGACCAAATTTTAGTCTCTTTCCTTTTGCCTTGAAACAAACAGTGCAGGGAACAACATCAGGACAATTCAGATTCTTTCCAATTCTCATAGATTTCAGTTTACTTGGAGAAACATGACCAAGTTTACAGTGCCATAACAAAAAATCTCTACTAGAAGCCACATTTGTCACAGTACAGACAGATTTAGAAACTACATTCACAGAACTTCTCACTTGGTTCAAAAATGTTTTAAGAGCAATTACATTCAGCAAGTATAAGCCAAAACTTTGAAAGGCAATTTCTGCTTGCAAATGACTGATGTTATCCTGCAGAATACAACAACTATCTGTGAATATAGCAACCATGTTTAATGCTAGAGTTAGTTTACTTACTGATATTAAGTTAAACTTAAAATTTTGCACAAGCAACACTTCATCCAAGATCACACCATCACAGATATGTATCTTTCCAGTTTTATTGGCAATTTGGGTTTTACCATTTGGCAAAGTAATGGCTCTGTTAATATCTAAATAACTAATCTCCCTAAATAATTTTTCATCACCAGTGACATGCTCAGATGCACCACTATCAAGAATCCACAGAGAAAGCAAATAATCAGGCAAACAGGTATTTATGCTATGTAGTTGATAAGTAGTAATTGGGAAGATGTTACCAGAGAAAGTCCCAAATGACTTTGCGGAATTTTCTTTGGATAGAATGTTCCTTTGTTCCATGTACTTAGCTAGCTGGTCAATCTGCTCAATGGTGAAACCCGCAACAGGTGAGGATTCTGACTTGTTTTCGTCTTTGATTGGGCTTCGTTCGAGTATGGGACTGGCTATGGCTTTATTTCTTGATTGTGATTGCGGTTGTCTTTCTGGAAACCCTACAATCCACCAACATTCTACTCGAGAGTGACCTAGCTTTGCACAGTTGGAACACTTGATCTGATTTTGTTGACTCTTTCGTCCCGAATTCGAACTCTGAGTCATTCCCTTCTTGAATGAGGGTTTTCCAGTAATCTTCTTGCTATTAATTTGGGTTTTGGTCGCAAGGGTGATGGCGTCATCGGGATCTTGATTTTCTGAATTTTTTTGTTGCTTTTGGTCTTGAGAGATGAGGGAATAGGCTCGTTCTAGGTCAGGAAGAGGATTCATGAGTAAAATTGTTCCTTTCGCGTGTTTGAAGTCATCATTCAGACCATCAAGAAATTTCATTAGTTGATCTTCTTCCTTGTTACTTTGAACAACCTTATCCACACCGCCCGTACAACCGCAGGTACATTTAGGGGTTTTTCTTGCTGAATCCAAACGATCCCAAAGTTTCTTCAACTTGGAAAAGTACGAACTTACAGATTCTTCTCACTGTTGTAGTAGATTTATCTCCTTCTGAATAGCATATATTTCTGGTCCGTTGGTCAGCTCATATCGTTTTAGCAAAGCTGACCACATACGGTGCGCGGTGGTGCAGTAGACGACACTCTCGGCAATTTCCTTGTCCAGAGAGTTCAAGATCCACGCCATTGTGGTGTGATTGCACCGCTCCCATGTTGGATAGCGTTCAGAGGAGAAATCCGGTTCTTCAACTTGTCCCGTAACCAGGTCGTACTTGTTTTTGGCCTTCAACACGATAGTCGCCGCTCTTTTCTAGGAAGCGAAATTGTCGCCCTTCTTGAATTTCACCCCAAAATTAATCGAGGTATTCTCTGACGGGTGAAGAAATAATGGATCATTTAGGTCATTCTGGCTAATTTGGGTTTCGTCTTCAATCTCCGACTGTTGTTCTTGCCGTGCATTCTCTTCTTCTGGGTTTTGATTTGCTTCTGGTTCATCGTCAGCCATGGTTGCGAATCTTGCTTCTCTTTCTCAATCTTGCTCTGATACCATGTTGAGCTTTGAGAATAGCGAGAGTTTTACAGAGGAAGAAGAAAGACAGTTTGTTTCTATTTTTGATTAGAGAGAAAGAAGACTCTCTGTATATTTGTTACAGTATGTTATATGGCTACAGAGTAGTACTACTCCTATTTATATATGAGACTTATACAGAGAGGGATAATGAATAGAATATAGTAAATATATAGACAAACATAATACTATAATCCTAATAGTAGCAGGGTTCGATTATTTGAGTATATTAAGGAAAGAGTTGCGAAGAAAATCCAAGGTTGGTCCCATATGGTGTCACAAGCAGGGCGGGAGTTCTAATAAAATCAATGTTGCACGTTATGAACATTGTCAAAATTCCTCTTACAATTGTTCGAGAGATTAATAGAATGTTAGCAAGATTTTGGTGGAATGGGAATGTCACCAAAAAAGGTATTTAATGGCAGAAATGACAGTTAATGTGTCAGAGTCCTAATCAAGATCGGTTAGGCTTTAAGGATCTACAATGTTTTAATGATGCATTACTTGTTAAGCAATGTTAGTGCATAATCAATGGTCCTTAGGGCACGGTACTTCCCGGATGGACATTTCTTTGGCTCATCATTGGGTAGTCGGCCTAGTTTGATTTGGCGTATGTTACATGGGGTTAGTAAGTATGTTTCTAGGGGGTGTATCGAGTTATTGAATATGGCACACCAATCAATATCTCAGATAGATGGATTCATGGAAGGCCAGGAGGTCGACCTTTCTTATGAAGTTTACCTATTGATGAACAAGTTGTTGGGAAAGTCTCTTGGATTATTGATCAATATGTTCAGGTTCTTGGAGGGAGAAATTAATCAGGAAATAGTTTATAAAGGAGGATGCCTCAATGATTCTGAATATCCTTTTGCACAACTTTGGACATCAACATGATGGATGGTCTTGGGGTTTGATGAGCAATGGAAAGTTCAGTTTCGTTCCGCTTACTATGATATTAGGAGTTGTAAGGTTTCTCCAATGTCTTCATCAGGCCCAGATCCACTTGGTCGTACTATATGCAAAATATGGAAGTGTGAGCTTCCTCCTCAGGTTAATCTCTTTGCATGGTGTTATCCCCCATCGAACATTATTGAATCAATGTTGTGGGGAGGGGATAGATCATGTATGCTCTTGTAAGGAAGTTGATCATGCACTTCTTAGATCGGATTTGCCTTTTGTTGATTGGTTAATAATTGCATGCATGCGACATACTATGCCAGCATTATCAACTCATATTGCTACTTTGGAAAATTTGGTTTGCAAATTGTTAGGTGGTGCGGGAATGGCTTTGGGGTGGTACCAAGCGGAGACATTCTTACATACGGCGGTAAAGAGTGGAGCAAAGCGTGTCAAACAGGTTGCAAATGCTAGTTATGTTAAGGACTACGTTGACGGTAGTTTTATGCCTAATGGTAGGTATGGGTTAGAGATTGTATGTAGGGGGAGGGATAAGGTGATTTTGGGAGTTGGTTTTAAAGCTGGGTTTCATGGTGGGGCACCTACAAAGGTTGAAGCATGGGTTTTGGAGTTTGAGTGCGCCAGTTGGTTGGTATGGGGTGTTCTAAAGTTTGCTTTTACTCGTTTAGTAAATCGATCATTGATTACATGTTAGGTTTTGATAAAGTAGATGAAGGTGTTAGTGTTATCTTAATCGGTATATCGGCTAGAATTATAGAGTCACAATATACAAACTTTGAATACTTGTATCGGGGTGATAATGTGGGTACATATTTGGTTGCTAAATTAGGGTTGAATTCGGGAGATGAGCGTCTTTGGGACCATGACTTTCCAATGTATGTTTTGGATCTGTATAATGCTTAATGAGAAGTTACTTTTCATTATAAAAAACCCCACGGTTGTTGCCTCTGTTTGATTTCTCCAATACATTTCAAATTAGTTAGTTATCAAGATGACATATGTTGAATTAATACCAACATGGATATCATCAATACACAACTTTTTTTTCTAATCAGAAAAGACGATATAATTCGTAGTCATGCTTCTAATGTCTTGGCTTAACCGCGAATATTCCCTCCTAACCTTTTCTAATTCTTCTGTGGATTTAATTTTTTTTCTTATCCATGTCAATGTTCAACTTTGTACATACACGTGTAATGCTTTCACCCACAAATGACCAATTATATCTATACAGAATATTTTATCAACATGTGGCCAGTATCAAAGGGCTAATCTTGAGCTTTTCTTCTCGTCAAAGAATAGATTGTGGGAGCTCTTTTGTGTATTATCTTATTCAAGTATGAAGGTTCAACGAACGAAGTCGTTTTCATTCTAAATTTTTGCTTCGCCCACAGAAATGAAATAAACAAGAGAGAGCCAGCCAAGCCAACACCAATAAAGATTAAAAAAAAGCAGGTATTAAGTAAGACTAATATCATGTGTATATGTTTCCGTAATTTTATGTCAAACGACTTTCACTTCTTGACTGCCTGTAAATTGTTAAAATATGAACACTTAGGCTAAAACAATACCTCAAAGCTTCGATTAAAGGAGAAAATCTTGTGTTTAACATGAAGAACAGACGTGGAAAGCTTGAGAAAGGGAAGGAAAGGGAAAGGGAGGCCGCACAGGGCTACGGGAAATTCAAACAGAGAAAAGAAGAAAAACCAGATAGATCACTAGAAGATACGACCGTGACAACTTAAGTAACCCTAGGGACTAAACACCCTAATAACTAAAACGCTGTGTTTTAACTCTCTTAACACCCCCTCTCAAAACAAACAACCTCCTTGTTCTGTTTTGCTAGTCAAGAGAGTTAAAACGCCCACCAAGAAATCAACAAACCAAAACAGTCTCAAACAGAAAGCTAGCCCTCAACCCCTCTTATCCCAAGCTGCTGTAGAATCACTGGGTAAGACTGCCCAGGTAACACCTTGGTTAAGACGTCTGCCAATTGTTGAGCAGAGGGCACAAACTCCACCTTTACCAGTCCATCTAGAATCTTCTGCCTGACAAAGTGACAATCGACCTCTATGTGTTTGGTCCTCTCGTGGAAGACCGGATTCCTTGCGATGTGCACTGCTGCCTGACTATCTGACTTAAGAGGTATTGGTTGTATGCCCTGCACTCCCAACTCGTACAGCAGCCTTGTTAACCAGCTAACCTCTGCCACTGCCTGCCTTAAAGCCCTGTATTCTGCTTCAGCAGAAGAAAGAGCAACATTAGACTGTTTCTTGGATTTCCAAGATAAAGCACAACCTCCTAACTCTATATAAAAACCACTAATAGACTTTCTTGTATTCGGGCACCCAGCCCAATCAGCATCACAATAGGCTTTCAATTCAAGATTTCCAGAGATATTAAACATCAAACCATAATTCAAGGTACCCTTTATGTATCTAAGGGTGTGCAAAGCAGATTTCATATGAACATTTGTGGGTCTCTGCAAGAATTGACTCAACAACTGAACAGCAAAAGATAGATCAGGCCTAGTATGTGTCAAGAAATTCATTTTTCCAATCAATTTCCTATAAATCATAGGGTCCTCTAAAGGATCACCATCTTCCTGTAACAGTTTAGTATTCAGCTCCAGTGGGCCTGCAGCACTTCTCAAATTTTCACAACCAAACTCCCTTACCAGCTGTTCAGAGTAATTCTTTTGCATCAAAATCATTCCTCTTTCTGTTCTATGAAATTCCATCCCAAGAAATCTACCTAGACAACCTATATCCTTGATTTTGAATTTCTGATGCAAACAATCCCTTACATGTTTAATCATAACAGCATCATTACCAGTCAATAAAATATCATCAACATAAACAGCCAAGATGGTGATTTTCTGATTACATCTTTTAGTGAATAAAGAATAATCATTCATAGATTGCTTGAAACCAAGGGAAATGAGAAAATTGCTTAATTTTTCATGCCATTGTCTTGAGGCCTGTTTCAACCCATAAAGAGATTTCTGCAGTTTACATACTTTCCCTTTACTCTCTGATTTGTATCCTAGGGGCAATTCCATATAAACATCCTCATGTAAATCCCCATGTAAGAAGGCATTATTAATGTCTAATTGTTTTATATCCCATTTCCTTTTTACAGCAAGAATAATTATGGCTCTGATTGTGGTGAATTTCACCACGGGGGAGAAAGTCTCTAAATAGTCTATTCCATGTCTCTGATTATAGCCCTTAGCTACCAACCTAGCTTTATATCTTTCAAGGGTCCCATCAGCCTTATATTTAATTTTGTAAACCCACTTTGAACCTATTGGTTTCTTCCCCTTTGGTTGATCAACAACTACCCATGTATTATTTCTTTCTAGTGCAGAAATTTCCTCTTCCATGGCTCTAATCCAGTTCTGTTTTTCTACAGCCTCAAAGTAATCTCTAGGTTCTATCTCAGTTTCTTTCCTAACTAAGCAAGAACTGTAATCAGATTCTTGGCAAGTAGTAGTTTCAGACAGAACTAAGTATACATGCTCAGGATTAGAGATAGCAGTATTGCAAACATGGGCATGCAGTTGGGATTGCTGTAAAGTGAGTCTACTGCAAAGTAAATCAGTAAAAGGATCAGATGACTTCCCTTGAGCTTGTGTGGTAACACTTCCCAGCTGATAATCTTCTAGGTGTTTTGGCATCTGTCTTACTCTTGTGGATCTTCGAGGTTCTATTCTCGTCTGCTCAGCCTCACTCTGCTCAGCATCATTTTGCTCAACCTCTGGCTCCAGGATTTGCTCTGTATGCTCAATCTCTTCTTCTGTACTTTCTTCAGCATTTTCTTCATTGTTCTGATTTGCTGGTCTAAGAATCTCATCAGAGTCATTAGTGTAATTCATCATATTATTATCCGCAGGTAAAAACAGAGGGTGTTCCTCATTACAGTAGGTTTCTGGGTACAAAGGGTTATTAGACTTAGAGACAGTTTTATCATTTGTTCTATATGGAAAGATATTTTCATAAAACTGCACATCTCTACTAATGATAACTCTTTTGTTATCCAAATCATATAATTTGTACCCCTTTTTATTTGCAGGATAACCAATAAAGATACACTTTACTGCTTTAGGTGAGAACTTATCATGTAATGGAGCATTAATGTGAGCAAAAGCAAGACAACCAAAACATCTCAAAACATCATAATCTGGGACTTTACCATACAAAATGCTGTAGGGACTCTTCCCTTCTAACACATCTAAAGGCATCCTATTAATCAAGTAGACAGCTGTCATAACACTTTCCCCCCAAAATTTTATGGGCAATTCTGAATGAAACATTAGACCCCTTGCTGTTTCTAGAATATGTCTGTGCTTCCTTTCCACCACCCCATTCTGTTGGGGTGTGTGGGCACAAGTCATTTGGTGCTGAATGCCCTTGCCTTTAAGGTATTCCATTCCCAGTTTTGAGCTCCCTAATTCATATGCATTATCTGTTCTTATGCATTTTATTTTTCTTTTGAACTGTAATTCAACCATCTCAATAAAGTTCTTAATAACACTGAAGCAATCAGATTTATGTAGAATGAGATGTATCCAAGTAGCACGGGATATGTCATCAACAAAGGTAAGAAAATAGGTAAAGTCATCATGGGTTTTGTTCCCATAGGGTCCCCATAAATCTATGTGCACAATTTCAAAGATATCCTTTGTTTTGATTGAACTAATGGGAAAGGGCAATCTGTGGCTTTTAGCCTTACAGCATGACTCACACAAAAATTGTCTGTTAGCTAAGCTTCTGTCAAACAATTGTAGTTTCTTTAATTTTGCTATGGGTAAATGCCCTAGCCGATGATGCCAAAGACTCACACTATCTTTACAATCAAAAGAATCTATCAACCTCCTAGGATTACAAACAGCAGAAGAAATTGAAACTTGAGCATGGTTCTCTTCACAAGCAAACTTTTCATCTAACCAGTATAGACCTCCTGACATTCTCCCAATCTCATGTTCAAGAAGAGACTTACATTCCTGGAAAATACAGCAAGCACCATCAAAACAAAACTTTCCTTTCAGTTGGTTGGACAGTTTACTGATAGAAATCAAATTGAACTTAAAACTGGGCACAAATAAGACATTTCTGAGTATTAACCATTGGTTTATTCTAACAGAACCTATAATGTTAACTGCTTGAGGATGACCATCAGGCATTCCTACATTTTGTGTTCTGTCAAGAGATTTGTACTCAAAAAATTTATCTAGTTCACAGCACATATGCTCAGTAGCACCACTGTCTAATATCCATTGCTTTGTTTGCTCTGTTTTATTAGATGTCATGCTCATAGCTAACTTCTGTGTGTTTAAACCATGCAGGGAACATAAATCTTTTTCACTGAATCTATCACATAAACCCAAGTTATCATATGAAGGTTTTTCATTCCTGTTTAAGACAGTTGGTTTCCTTGTCCTAGTGAAACTGTTAGAAACTGTATCATCATGAACAACTTTGCACTCACAAGGACTGAATCTAGCATCATCATCAGTTGCATTAATCACAAAATTATCATGACAGAAACCTCGCCCAGAATCAGCAGAATCAGCACACCTAGGTCTTGCATATACACACCTCGATCTAGGATCACACAAACTGGTAGATTGAATAGTTCTATCTAGGCATATATTATGTAATTCACACTTCAAGCAATTATTCACCGAAGAATGTAACTTAGGCGCAGAAGAATGTAAATTAGGTCTAGAGTTGAGAATTGTACCGACAAACCCACAAGTTGTACTTCCCTGTTCAGTTGTTTGGCTTCTTGCAACGTGGGCCAACAATTGGTTCACTTGATCAAGAGTAAACATGGGGTTCCCTCCTCCATTCCCAGAGGACAAGTTGTTCGTTTCAACACTGGCTGCTGTTCCAGCACTCAACCCTTTCTTTCCTTTCCTCCAAGATGGTGGAAATCCGTGAATCTGGTAACATCTATCCACCGTGTGTCCATCTTTGTCGCAGTGTGTGCAATGTAAATTACCACGTTTGCCTTCTCTAGCTTGTGGGCTTCTAGTTGTTTTCTTGTTTGATTCCACTGCAAACGACAATGGTGTTTCATCCTTTGCGGTTGAGGCCGAGCTGCAGACATTTTTCTGTCGCTCTTCATGGGTAAGAAGGGAGTAGACTTGCCCAATCTTGGGGAGCGGTGACATTAAGAGGATATTTCCTCGAACGATTGCGAATTTCTCTGAGAGCCCCATCAGGAATTGAACAATACGTTGTCGCCTGAAGATCTCCTTATACCCGGCATCTGCTTCGCAACTACAAACGGGGACTTCCTCTGAAGAATCCAATTCATCCCAGATTTTCTTGATTCTGGTGTAATAGGATCTAATGGTGTCATCCCCTTGCTTCGTCTCTATCAGCTTCTGATGTAAGGAGTATATCTGGGCTGCATTCGACTCTTCGAACCTTCCCGAGAGCTCTTCCCAAATCAGCGCTGCAGTCTTGCAGTACAAGACCGTGTCTGCGATGTCTTTATCCAGCGCGGTTAAGAGCCAGGAGATGACCATAGAGTTTGAACGATCCCACGCCTTCGCCTTCTCTTCTGAGTCCGTGGGTCTGGGTAGGGTTCCTTCAACATAGCAAAGCTTGTTCTTTGCTCTCAGCGCTATTGTCATCCCTTGTTTCCACGCTCTAAAACCTCCTTTGTCTTGAAACTTCGCAACCAGAAGCATCCCGGGATTCTCTGAATTCGACAAGAAGAGAGGGTCTGAATTGTTGCCAGGGAGAACATCTTACAACAAGCTCTTCATGTCGGGACCCAACATCTCGTTTCCAGTTCCTGCCGCCCCCTTTTCCTTCAAGCTTTCGTCGCCCGACATCGTCGATCTCTCAGCTTCTTGAAATCTCTCTTACCCGAGAAACGAAAGAAGATCCAGAAATCGAACTAAACTCTTCCCTTCGTCAAAGCCCCTGCTCTGATACCATAAAACAATACCTCAAAGCTTCGATTAAAGGAGAAAATCTTGTGTTTAACATGAAGAACAGACGTGGAAAGCTTGAGAAAGGGAAGGAAAGAGAAAGGGAGGCCGCACAGGGCTACGGGAAATTCAAACAGAGAAAAGAAGAAAAACCAGATAGATCACTAGAAGATACGACCGTGACAACTTAAGTAACCCTAGGGACTAAACACCCTAATAACTAAAACGCTGTGTTTTAACTCTCTTAACATAGGCAATGTTTGGATTTTACAAGGAAACGGGAAAGGGAATGAGATCGGGAAAACAAGGAGAATGGGAAATGGAATGTGAAAGTATGTATGTTGTTTGGTTATGTATGAGAATAAATACGGGAATGACTGTTTAGTTTTGAAATGAAAATAATGTGTTTGTTTTATTAAATGATTTGTGGACAAATTTACAGGATATCACTAAAAACTTTATTAATTCATAAAATACCATAAACTTTTAAAAAAGTTTTTTCGGTACCACTAAAAATAATTTTAATTCATAAGATACCACTCAAACCCCTCATTTATTAATAACAATTTTTATTTAATCACTTAATATTTTTTATTCACAAAATAACATTACTGTTTATATCTATTTTTTATTCAAAATAACACATTACTGTAATACATAATATAACTATTTAAAAAACTAAAAACAAACTCGCGTTCCCTGTGCCGCTCCGGTACGATTACCACGGGATTGATTTGAGGGAAAAATCTGTAACAATTCCCATTCCCAATGTACAATTGTATATTAACAAACAACATAAAGGACCGTGTCCCAGATTTTTTTCCCATTCCCTCCTTTTTCCCTTCGATACAAACACTGCGTTATTCGTCCAATCAATAATTAACTTACCTGACTATATATGCAATTTATTATTTACACGATCTTCATTTAAAAATTTAAAATACTTACTCGACAGTTAACAAAATATAAAACTATGTATCCAATATCACGAGTGTATATTGAACTCTCTAAATTTTTTTATAAATAACATATACAGCTCTAAACTATTTGTTTTAAATTTTTCATCGTTATGAAACAGCTTTAAACTTCAGCGTGTCTTTGTTATTTTATGAAAAATATTAGATACGAAAGATATTAGAAATAGTTGATTTTTCCCTTTTTGTAATTTTTAAGAATATGTAGAATTTTGTTTATAATTGACATGTTATTTTTTACAACTTTAATTAGATGGTGATATATATTTATATTTTTGATATTATTTTAATTTATTATTTTAATTCTTATTATCTTTGATTATACATTTAAATTTATTATATTTGCTTAATTTAACTTTCAGAATCAAACTGGTATTGTTAAAAAATAATTACATACAACCATAGAAAAAACCATAATATATAATATTATTAAATAATAATTTTATTTTTATATGTATTCAAATTAAAAATATATATATATAACTCTTTCTTTTAAATAGTAATTGATTTCTATTATTTAACCAGGTATGAAGTGAATGATTAATAAGAAATTTGTTCACAAAGTATTAAAATATGTAAATGTAAGGAGTTTATTTTTAGTTATTATGACTTAAAGAGTTAAAGAATATAAAAAATATTGGAATTTTTTAAACCAAAAGAACAAGTAGCATAAGCCACGATAATCATAGTTTGTCATAAAATCTCTACGGCCACCATCAATAAATCTTAAATGAGCTATGTATTTTATTTCAAAGAAAAGGGGATACGTATCAAAACCTTAAGGCAGAAGAAACGCTACTACATTTGAAAAAAGGTGGGTTGTTTTATTTTTTACGAAAATAGAAAGTGGGGAAGGGTTGTTATTAGTTTGCTACTGAAAATGCGGCACTAATAAAAAGGCAAAATAATTTTTTATATAAAGGTTTAAATATTGATCATTGAATCTACTTTAATTTATTTGAATGGTTGTGTTGTGATTAAAACACCCATTGCACTCCTATCCTAATCTGTGGTTTGAAAACTATTAACTTGTTCCTAGTAAATGGTTAACCTATCATTGATAAATAGTTAATCTGACAAGCTTAAATAGTTAACCTGTCTAGCTTAATTGGTTAACCAGTCAAATGTAAATGGTTAACCTCTCAATAATAAATGGTTAATTTGTCACTTGAAAAATGTTAACTTGTCACTTGAAAAATGTTAACCTGTCAATCGTAAATGGTTAATCTGTCAATCTTAAATGCTTAACATGTCAATCATAAATGGTTAACCTGTCACTTGTAAATAGTTAACCTATTATTTGGAAAGTTAAAAATAAATTTTTACATATTAATGATATAAAAACATGGCTAGTATTATGTAAACTTGTGGCATATTTATTTCTGTATGAATGACATATACTCCCTCCTATTCAAAATATCTGTCGTTTTAGTGATGAATCTGGACAGATTTAAGTCTAGATTCATCTCTAAAACGACAGTTATTTTGAATAGGAGGGAGTAATTTTGAAACTAAAAAAAAAATATTGTAACTCGTACAAATGCCTGAAAATAGTACGAGACACCACAAACTCACCCTAGGAAATATTAAAACATTGAAGGTATTTTTAGGGTTTGTAGTGAAGGGATCCTAATTAGGGATGGCAACGGGTCGGGTTCGGGTCGGGTGACGCTCCACCCGACCCGTCACCCGTTTTCCACCCGCATCACCCGACCCGACCCGACCCGTCACGACGGGTGAAACAGGTGAAGCGGGTGAACCCGTCACCCGTTTTTTTTTTCAGCAAGTATTTTTTTTTTTAACACCTTATATAAGCTTAATTTTTCAAAAAAATACACTTAGGCTTCGTTCGTTACTGACATTAATGTCAATAAAGTAACTTAAAGCACATTAATCAGGTTAGTGGGATTTGACTTGTGGGAGATTTGTCCCTCTTTTTTCACGCAACAACAACTTTAACATAAAGGTTCAAAAACCTGCGTTTGTAAAATAAGCTGATTTCTGAACATATGCAATTACACTTCTGTCCTTACTTATTTTCTAAATTTTCTCTGTCAACCTTGGTTCTTCTTCCCTCATAGTGCCTGTCTTTCCAGTGCAGAAAATTCAACCCTGCATAGAGACAGTGATGACGTCCAATCAGGGGAAGTTTGGTATTTTGCCTAAACATAACATCCTTATCTTTAAGCTTTCCAGCGAACGGGTTGAATTGGAATAGGCCTTAATCCCCACCTTTTGCCTCATACATTAATGTGCGATTAATGGTCAACCAAATCAACCGCTCATAAACGAACGCATCCTTATATTTGTTCAACAATATATACCACATAAACTAATGTCAATGAAATACTTAAAACATAGAGTATTAACCAAAATATTTCCAAATTATCTAGAAAAATATGGGATAAGCATATTTTTTTAGTTAATACTCCCTCTTGTTTTAATTATAAGTCATTCTAGACTTTTCCACAATTTTTAAGAAAGAGTTTAAAAAGACTAGCATACCCTTACTTTTCGTATTGGGAGAATAAAAAAGTAAGTATACTTTATTGGTAAGATAAAAAGTAGAGTGCAATGATAATAATAATTAAAAAAGTATAAAGGGTAAAAGTAGAAAGATAGAGACAAAAAGTCTAAAACGACTTATAATTTGAACATAATTCTAAAGCCTAAAACGACTTATATTTAGAATAGGAGGGAGTATAATACAAACGGGTGACGGGTCGGGTGAACGGGTCGGATGACCGGGTGAAAAATGTTCACCCGACCTGACCCGTCACCCGCACCCGTTTCACCCGTCACCCGTTTTTCACCCGTTTTAACGGGTCGGGTGAAACGGGCACCCGTCACCCATTGCCATCCCTAATCCTAATCCCTAAACCTCAAACCCTAAAATATTGTCGAGTCGGTGTCGACATTGTAAAGTATGGAACAAATAAAAAAATTACCCTACCCACAAAACCACCCAAAAAACCACCCTATGAAAGCAAAAAAAACTTCAAAGTCTTATTGTTGAGTCTGTTGCGACATTTTAAAGTATAGAAAGAGTTAAAGAAGATTATCCTACATCACAAACCCACCCCAAAAACTTCCCTAGGAAATCTGAAAACATTGAAGGCTTATTGTCGAGTCAGCTGCGACATTATATAGTATAAAATTAGTTAAAAAAGATTACCCTACACCACAAACCCACCCCAAAATCCACCCTAGAAAAAATAAAACATCGAAGGCATTTTTAGGGTTTGTAGTGAAGGGATTATGGGGTCCCTAAACCACAAACCCTAAAAAACTGTTGATTCAGTCGTGACATTATAAAATATAGACTTAGTTAAAAAAATATTACCTACACCACGAACCCACCCAAAAAACTACCCTAGGAAAGCTAAAAAAACTTCGAAGGCTTATTTCCGAGTCAGTTGCGACATTTGTAAAGTATAGAAAGAGTTAAAAAATATTACCCTACACCGCAAACCCACCCCAAAAACCACCCTAGGAAATCTTAAAACATCGAATGAATTTTTTTGGGTTTATAGTGCAGGGTTTAGGCCATTAACCACAAACTCTAAAAACATGTCGAGTCAATGACGATATCATAAAGTAAAAAATGATTTTAAAAAAGATACCATACACCACACACCCTAAAAACAACCCAAGGAAATCTAAAAACGTCGAAGGCATTTTTAGGGTTTGTAGTGCAGCGTTTAGGGTCTAACGACCCCAAACCCTAAACCATAAACCTTGAAAATCTACCGAGTCAGTGACAAAATTATAAAGTAGAAAATGACTTCAAAAAAGATTACCCTACACCACACACTCTTAAAACTACCCTAGGAAAGCTAAAAATGTTGAAAGCATATTTAGGACTTGTAGTGCAGGAATGATCCTAAACCATAAACCCTTAAAACCTGTTGTGTCAGTTGGTGACATAATAAAGTATTAAACAACTTCAGAAAAGATTACTCTACACCACATACCCTTAAAACCGCCATGGGAAAGCTAAAAAACATTGAAGGCATTTTTAGGGTTTGTAGTGGCGGGTTTAGGGTCATAACCCCAACATCACAAACCCCTAAAAACCTGTCGAGTTAGTGGTGACATTATAAAGTATAGAACGACTTCAAAAAAGATTATCCAGCACTACACACTAAAACCACCCTACGAAAGCTAAAAAATGTCAAGGCATTTTTAGGGTTTGTAGTGGCGGGTGGGCCTACACCATAAACCCTAAAAACCTGTTGAGTTAGTAGTGACATTATAAAGTATAAAATGACTTGAAAAAAGATTACCCTACACCGCACACCCTAAAAACCACCATAGGAAAGCTAAAAAACGTTAAAGGTATTTTTAGGGTTTATAATAAAATAAATTTACATAAATTTAGAAAACAAAAAAATCAAATTAAGTTGACATCTATAGAAAGTATTGTATTATATATATGCTTATTTACAATGATGAAAATATAATAATTTTATGTATGTAGCTAATAGTACATACTGCATACACGCAGTAGATGTAATCCTCTTGTAAATTATTTATATTTATAAAACAAAATACTACCTCCTGATTTAAATATAAGTCGTTTTAATGATGAATTTAGACTGAAAACAGTCCAGGTTCATCTCTAAAACGACTTATATGTAAAATAGGAGGGAGTATGTATTTGTGTTTATTCCACCAATTATGTAAAAGTGTTGAGACAAATTGACTTAAGGCAAGAAGATTTTATAAACGGCTTCAATTTTTGCTCATTGAATAAGTCACTTCTTTCGTTGGAAGTATATAATATGGAAACTTCGTGTTGATGGTTGTCGTCTTCGCACTGCAAGGATCTGCCTTTAGATAAAGGCAAATTTGAGCCTTTATACAAACTTCCGTCCTACGGCATTCACAGTAGCCAGGGTTTAGACCATGTAGGACCTGTTATGCTTTTGTTTGGCCCTTGCCTCCAAAAATGTGCTCCCGTCCGGCTATGTGATATCATACGATCAGTTATATCGGCCCTATTTTAAAAAATTTGTACATTATTTTTACCTTAATTCGATAATTAATACATTAATTTAAGCAACTTATGAACTTAATTATATGGTACTACTGGTTATTTCTTATTGACTGTTTGTGCCAACTCATCCTGGAAATCTAAGTATCATTGTTTGCGAACACGTTGGCAGTGACAAAACTATTCACAATCATGTATGTTTTTTTTGTTTTTTATTAAAGGAAAGGAAAATATACTCAAATAGTAAACAAGACGGTCAAATAAAGACGGAGGGAGTACGTGTTTTCTTTTGTTGGAATTGAGTGTGGACAACTCACTTCCTATTCAAAAAGCTCCATCACACTAGCATTCCTTGGAATTATACATCTTCCTTTGGCGGGAGCATCTAAGTTCTCCCTTCGACGGGAGCGTTCGGCCTTTGTTTTATGTCTTTTTCGTTTGTCTTTGTCTTTTGTCTTTTACCATTTTCCTTGTCATCATCCTTGCCTCACATAAGTGAGCCTAATTTCGGTTCCATTTCCTTCTTTGAATTGGGAGTTTATTTAGTAACTTATATTTGCTGCCTCAATTCTAATGGGTCTAGCAAAGATTATTTTTGTTGATGCTGGGGAAAATGAGGACATTCGCTCCCTCAGGCTTGGTAATGTCGTTTTGGTACTTGCACAAAAATCTTGGTTTTCACCTCCCTTTACCACAACTAAGGGCAATCGTTGCTCCCATATGCACTAATCGTTACTATGAGAATGGCCAATTCCCACTATTGTCATTTATTTTCTTTCTTCCTCCTATAATTTATCCTCTTAGGAAGAAGACAACATAGTAGTGGTGGATGGGCTTGAGGTGGTCGAAACCCTAGTCAAGGAACCAGGTTTCCAAACGAGGGGTGGTGAAAGATGAGGTCGGCGGGGGGAATATTAGCAAGTTGGGTATCATTTTGAGAATTTTTGTGGTGGCTCTGAGGCGTAAATTGAAATTGCCAAATTTGAAGGTAATGGACCTTTTCCTCCACTTGTGTTTCTTCCCTTCTCGGGGACTACATGCAAAGACTATTGAGGAATATGGTTAGGATACCTATGGATCTCACTTGTAAAGGTCAAATGACGGATGTCCTAGTTTGATGACGAATCCAAGGCTCATCCCTACCAGGCTTGTTTAAGATATCACCAGAGGCTTTTTGCTCACCGCTTGTAGGACCGGGGTGCCAGCCATCTACAGGCGGCTGATCCACTTGGGCCATGAATTGTCTTTCCCCGACGCTTCGCTCTCTTCTTCTGGGCTCAAACGAAATCTCACGGTGCACTGCAAGTCTAGCGTGATTACTCAAAAGGATCTTTTGATTCTACATCGTGCCTTCTTTGAACATCACCTTGGGCTCTACATGTACTGGTATTTACCGACTTTTGTGGTATTTGATCACCTGCGGAGCGATGATCTGTCGGAATATGACACCTACTAAATGTTGTGGTCCATGGTGGTATCCTGGTGGGTAATAGTATGCGTGATTGAGTCATAATGGATCTGCTAAGGGTAAATAATGGGATTGAGTACCTGGGATATTCCTTGCTCGTTTATCTTCTTTTGCATGTTAGATGATGCCATTAGAGGATGGTGATACAAACTATGGGATCTGTTTTGATGTTGGCAATATATGACTTATGATGCTTAGTCCATCTTAGTTTGTTTTGTCGTTTTAGTGTAGGTCAATAAGTTGATTGTTAGCTTATCATTTTATGCTACTTTAATTTCCTTGTTCTAGTTGATAATGAAAATGAATCCAACAAGAGAAGGAAGATAGGGGCGCTGATGAATCAGTTGTGTAATATAATTTAACTACTAGGGCAGTTCGGGTGTCTTGATCTATTTTAGCAGGTCCTTTTGGTTTTTGTGTGGTTCCTTTTGGTAGCTACCCCTGTCTCTTTGTCCTCAATTGGTTTTACTTTATTAGTTTGCCAGCTTGTGGGTTGATGGTTTGGGTAGCTTTTGTATATGTTTAGCTCTAGGTAGGTGTAAGTTGTTTGTCTCTCCTCAGTTTATTGGAAGTGTTGATGTCATTTGATCATCATGCTCTTCTACGAGCTTGAATATCGGCTTTTTTATACTACTGCAATCGCCCATGAGGCTCCAATTCCATAGTAGTTTGGTCATTAGTCTAAGTCTATGGATTAGCTAGAGTTTCTTTGGTTATTAGTACGCTTCTTAGGGATTACAATCCTACTTTTATTAATAATATAATTGTCTTACTTGTTTCAAAAACTCGCTTTCTATTCATTAATAAGACTTTCTTTCCCAAAACATTTTTATGGTATATTTAATGGTATATTTATAGTATAAAATGACTTCCCATAATTAGATCTCGTGTGGGTTTATATTCTTCTTCAATAACATACTTTCACCTGTAAAACAATTAAAACAAAAAAACTCACAAATATACCTAACCGAACAAAGTCTCAATTTAATTAATGTGTTGAGGAGCAAGTTATGTAACGCAATGTTCGGAACATTCTCATTACAACAACTAAACCACCAAAAATATCTATGATAAATTCGCGTGATTCTCACTTGTCAGTATAAGTAAGAGTGAAGAGATATGATTCCCACTAATATCATGTCAAGAAACCAATCGGTCGTGAAAGACCCAGAGCTTATATGTTTCTTAAAGAAAATTTGGAGCTTACTTAAGCTGGTTAACTGGTTAAGGAACAACGTGAGTCAGTCTATGGTGATCGATGTAACAGACTGAGAAAATCAGGAGGAACGTTACTACATCAGAGTATGAAACTCAAAGTTGAGTAGTTGTAGTGAAATTTGTGAAGCATGCAGCCTGCTTTAACTCTTGGCAATTCAGTTCCACGTTGCACAAGTGAACATTAGTGGAGCCAGGATATTCGGACACTGTCTCAAACAACCACTCAGAATTGAAACTAATATAAAAAGAATTCCATCTTCAAAAAAATATAAAAAGAATTCCGTGATAAATCTAAGCTTGCTTTTCTACCTCGAATTTAAGTCACCAAAGAGAGAAGATTTATCTGAGAACTGAGATGAATTACTTTCATTATTTTTGTTCATCGTCACGTATAAAGTTGTGCCAATCAATCTATTAGAGTAAGCATCTCTACAATGTGATTTGGTATTTGTTGAGTCATTCAATAAAGAAAAGAGTTCCCTTCAATTTTAAAATCTCATTTTTTTTTCTCTTCCACCCAACAAGTGAGGGTCAATTGATTCATGCTTTCACACAATTACTCTAAACCAAGACAAGATATATTAAACATACTGTAAAAAAATGACAAAAAAAAGAGAGAGAAAAAAGCCCCAAGTACGCGCGTCCACGCGCGGGGAAACTGTCCCAACCTTTCTTCTTCATTGTACAAATCTCACGCAACGAGAGAACTATAGCCCATCATGAGCTATCAGCACAAATCTGTGCTAGCTCTGTTAGAGGAGCAGACCAAGAGTCGAGAGAAAGAGGGAAAGAAAAGGAAGAAATTGAATGTGATTGGAAAGAGAGGGAGGGGAAGATGGAGGAACGGGCCGTGCGGGACTGTAACATGTCACATCGGGAATCAATAGAGGTGGTTGGGAGAAGCAGAATCGGCGAGGCTGAAATACCCCAAACTTAGATATGGTGTTTAAGTGATGAAATAAGATATAAGGAGGCTAAATAATGCCTTAGAAACGTTAAGAAACATTTTTAATCAAGGAAAACATAAGGAAACATCAAAAGAGCAGTTTAAGCAAAAACGTGCTCTAAGCTTGGAGAGACTTGGGTGAACACCCAAATATCATTCTTAGACCTTAGTAATATCCTAATGGTCATTTTAAAACAATTACCAAAGAAAACTAAGCTTGAAAACAAGTTAAAACACAAAATGTGCTTTAAGGAGTCTTAAAGCACATTTTTGAAAAATTGTCTTAAAAAGGGGTTTTAAGTGGCTAAATTCCCATGATTACTTCTTAATTAACTTGTGTACTAATTAGTATCACATTAGGAAGTCTAAATCAATGGGAAATCAAAAATTTCACAATTATGTGCACTAATTTGTGAATAGTAACCAAATAGTGCTAGTTTAAGACATTAGTCAAAGTAAGTCAATTAAATGGTCAACAAAGACCACAATCTACCTTATTTGACCAAGGGGGCCGGTTTTTAAGTGTGAATCACCACACTTATCTAGCTAAGTAAAGAAGAAAGCAAAAGTAAGTAAATTCACTATTCACCTTTTAACATAATATCTTACCTTTAGTAGTCCCTCTCTCACTCACTCTTCTTCATTTTTCTCTCTCACCACTGATTTCCCTTGCTTTCTCTCTTCTCCATTGACGTGAAGAACAGCCCCCATGTAAGTTCCATCTTCCTTTGATTACTACTTACTCATTTTAGCTCCAAAACCTAAACAAATTACATATTCTTCTTAGTTAGCTCAAGCTCTTCCTTTCTATCTTTCCAAAACTTCAAGAGCTCTATTTTGGTGCCAAGCCAAACCGCCATATAAGGAGGAAATTCAAGTTTGGAGAGTTCATTGGCTTCTCCATTCTCTTAAGGTAAAGAATATGTAAGAAAAATCAAGTTTCCATCATTTTCTCTCCATAACCGAAAATGTATACTCATGGGGCTTCATTGTTATTCCTTGTTCTAGCTTGTTTCAATTCTCCAAGGACTAGAGGAGGTCCTTCTTGCTTCATATCCAAGCTTACTCTAAGACTCCAAGGTAAAACAATCAATTTAATACCTTAAAACACATTTTTAACCTAGGGTTCGTTCCTTAAGGTTAATGTATTATCTAGCACTCATTGGAGTCATTGGATATTGGTTAGAACATTGGCAAGGAGAGTTTGAGGGGTGACCAAGAGTGAGCAAGGAAAAACCTAAGGAAGAAAGTTTGTGAAGCTTGAAAAAGAATAAGGTAAATGTCTTACCTTAAGGTATTTAATGCATTAAGGGATGGGATTTAGGTGTATGATGAGTGTAGCTTAGGGTTTACATTAGAAAAGGGCTATATATAACCTAGGAGAAACAACGACTATGTTTGAGAACTTGTGACTAAGGAGCCAATGAGAAAAGAGATAGTTAAACAATGTTGAGATGAATTACAAGAAGCATTTTATTTCAATGGGAGCCTTGTTATGTGTATTCTCAGGTCAAAGGCAAATATATGTGGAGATTCAGTGGTTAATATTATTGTCATTTAAGGGCCCAAGTGCCAAGCATTTTAAGTTTATACACTATATGATGATGTGGTGTGGTTTTGGTTTAAATTGTGTGTTAAGATGAAGTAATGAGAACTTGAGTGATCTTGGTTGTTTGATGGTGAAAAACCAAGTGTTTAGGTGTAACAATATACTAGAGAACCCATGTCAAAATTTGATGAAGAAACTTAGTGTTTAAGATGTTCTAAGGAAATTTCATGACTAAGGTAGTACTAGGGAACTCTAGGGGTTGTTTTGATGAAAAAGAGTAAGTTCAAGGTGTTCTTGTGAGTTAGAATGACTTAGGCATTATCATGGAAGATTTAGGAATCAAATGAATGAACTTGTGTATTTAGGACTTAGGCAAATATTGGTAAACTAGTAGAAAGGAAATAATGTGTTGGAAGAAGGAGGCATAAATTTGTGTAGGAACTTTAAGTAGTTGCATAAAGGAATTTTAGGTGGTGAAAGATGCTTGGGAGATGATGTTATAGTGGTGAGGAAGCATTTTGGCATAGTGGTTATAATAGGTGTGAACCACCACTTAGAAGCCTAGTGAGAAACATTACAAGTGTTGACATTATTGCAAGGAAAATGCATAATGACTAAGATGGATATTGATGAGTGGTTTAAGGAGTTTAGTGGAGGGCTTAAGGTGTATTTTAAGTGCCCAAACGAGGTTAGAACATACTAAGAAATGAGATAAGTGTTTAAGGATATAGAAGATGAGTATTCTGGCCTGTCCGAACTTCCGTCCGAATTTGGAAGCTCGGACATGCCCTGTTGCGATTAAATTTTCTGAGTCTCGGCCAGTGTCCGGACTTCTGTCCGGCCTTCGAAGTTCGGACACTTGAAATTTTTCCTTTGATTTTTCCTCGACCTATGTCCGAACTTAGGGAAGCTCGGACACATGTTCGGACACTTGAAATTTTTCCTTTGATTTTTCCTCGACCTATGTCCGAACTTAGGGAAGCTCGGACACATGTTCGGACACACGTCTGGTTGCACCCTTTTGAGTCTTGACCTATGTCCGAACTTGGGAAGCTCACACAAGTTCGGACGCGGTGCTGTTTTGACCAAAAACTTTGTTTAAGGTTGGGAAATGATATCTAATGGTGGGAATTGATAGATATTGATGTTGTAAAGTTATTAAGGGCATGCTCGGAGGGTGTAATGGCTACTAAGAGGGTGAACAAATGTAAGAGGCAATGAGAAACAATGCACTTAAATGATTAAAGATAAAACCACAAGAACTTAGTAAATGACAATGGGTAAATGTTAGTGTTTAGGAAGGTTAAGTAGGTGAATAACGTTAAGTTGAACTAATAATGACTTAAAAATGAATGTTTTAGGACTTGTGAATTGGGACTTGGAAGGAGATAAACCGGACAATCGCCGACGGTGAACGGTACAGTCTTTCTTGTGACCTGCTTGCTAACGAGGTGTCCCTCGGCTTGTGTGCTATTTGTTGTTTGATATGACTAAGACAAGATAAAGCATGCAACCGGATGTTAATGTTCTCGTTGTGTATGTGTTTTCTTTACACTAACCCACGAGGCTTAAGGATAGCTACTAACTAAGCTTGGTACTTATTGAGTTAAGGAGAGGATGTGTACATTGGTGATTGTTGGTTAATACCCGTCAAGGTTTAACTAATACATGATATTTAAGACTTTCACTAACCGTAACTTGGGGTGGGAGTGAGGAATCCAGAATGGTACCGGCGCATGTGTATTGGGGGAGGTCGGTATCTGAATCAGATCCGACTTCCAAATAAGACTTGTCCTCGGGCTCGTCGCCTAGGGTCAACAAACCGACCCGACCACCCGGACTACTGTTTGAGGTGGGAGGCACATTAAGGATGGTGTGGGGGGATCAAGCCTACATCCCAACAAATTAAGAAAGGTTGCTTGTTGCTGGATAGTGCACTGCTACCGGCTAGGGTTAACCAAGCCCTACAAAAATAAGCAACCAATTCAGGGCTAACCAATCTAATAGTAGAACGGTTGGCAATTATAAGGTTAAGGAGAATGTGGATCTAAGGAGTTAAGAACTAACTCACTTGATAAGGGAACGCCTGAGTCGTTCATTTGTATGTGAGCTATTTATGTTCATTGCGGTGTTGTTTTATTGCATTTCATATTATGATTGTGATGCTAATCAACTTCCATGCTATCGACAATTAGTCGCGTAGCCCCGTTAGCTTGGGGGCTGTGAGAGGGTCGTACCAGCATTCGTGCTGACCCCCTTTGGGGGCTGTTTTTACACTTGCAGGTAAGCGGCCGATGAAGTCACACCACGAAAGTAGGAGCGGGTAGCCCTAGGTGGGACCTTATTTTGAGTACGGGTAGCGCCTGTGCACCCGTCTGTTAGTAGTTGAACTTGAGATATATTATGTGGTTTTGGAGATACTTAAAACTCGGATGGTGTAAGTATTTTGGATGTACGGTTGTAAATATTTAAGAAGCGGTATTTCTTGTTGATTAGACCGTGGCAAGGTCCTGGTATTAGTTTGGTTCCGCTGCGACGCTTATGTATTACTGTTAAGTTGCGATAATCACGAATGGCTTAAGACGGGGTGTTACAGAGGCGTGCAAGGGAGAGACGACGCAAATGATTCTCGACTGGTTGGATTCAATAGTGAAGGTAGATCTAACCCTCTATTTTCTGATTTAGGCTGCGATTTTCCAGAAAACATTTCTACAGATAATCTAGGGTTTGCAGTTATAATGATGATTATGTGTAATAGTCGATTAGATTTTAGGGATAGATATATCCTGATATACGATTACGAGCCACCCCCAATTCACACCCAGCTCTACACTGAAACCCAATTTGACTTGCTCCTGAGCTTTTTGTTCTTCGCCATGGAAAACATGCTCCAAAACTGGAACAATTTGAATTTTCACCATGCTGAATCCGAAGCCTCCAACTCAGAACCTCTCATCATCGAACCCTCCAACCCTGACTACAAAAAAGCTCTAGTAGGGAGAGTATGGCATCCTAGTAGAGTTCACCTGAGACTTATGCAGAATTTCATGAATCAAATTTGGAAACCCAAACCCCACCTCCGAGTGAATGAAGTAGGATACAACACCTTCTTCTATCTCCTGTCGTCTGAGAGTGAAGTTAAACAAATTCTCGCCAATGGACCCTGGCATTTCCAGAACAGACTTATAGCTCTAAAACCCTTAAACCCAGCTTTGAGTTTCATGGAACATGAGTTTAGAACCATCAAGTTCTGGGTTAGGATTCACGGGTTACCCATTGGCTACTGCAACAGAGCTACTGCCATTCTTCTAGCTCAAAGACTTGGAAACTTCATTGAATACCCTGATAAGGTAACCCCTCTTCTCTCAAGAGTTCTCAGATTTAGGATTGAGGTTAATATTGAGGACCCCTTATGTCGAGTTCTGATGGTCACCACTGGTCAAACAAAAAGAATATGTTGAGTGTCTTATGAAAATCTGCCCAATTTCTGCTATAGGTGTGGGAAACTTACCCATACCTTGAATGAGAGTAAGATTGTTAGAGAAAATCTTAACGATGTGGAGAAATTTGGCCCCTGGATTAGAGCCGAGAATGCTAGTTCTATGGCACCAGTTATAGAAGACCTTCTTATGCATCAATGGAGAGAAGAGGGTTTAATTAGAGATGAGTTCTTTTCTGTCTCCCAAACCCCCCATCAGCAACTGGAACCCTTGTCACCAAGTGAATGTTGACCTTTCCCTGACTATACATACCCCCCCCCAGGCACTATCAACAACCCTACTCCTCCTCGACCCATGACCACAACACAAGAATTCCTTCACAACCCTACCCCACTAAAAGCCATCCTCCCTCGACCCCCTTTGTTGCATTTCACCAGAGCCCAACCAACTGTCAACCCTTCTCTACATAATCCCCTGAGTCACCACTCTTCTCTTCCACCACAAAATTTCACCATCCCTCCTAAAATCAATACCTCTCTACAAATCTCTGGCCCTTACAAATACCCACCCACTCAATTCCATCCTATCCTTGGAACCTTGACCCCCTGGTGAACAAACAATTCTCTGCTGGCCCTCTCAAATACAGAATCTTAACCCTCCCACTCACCCCTACAACCACTTCTATAAAAATTTTGATTGGAATGCTGCCATTTCTTTTTTCGGTTCTAATGCTTACAAAAGAGCTAACAATCAGGATTCTATCAATTAAGAGACACCACAAACAGTTTCAGATGTGTTAAAAGAAGCAGAATAGAGAGTAAATCAATCAACCAATTTCCCACAAGCCTCTATCCAAAAAGAACCCTCTCCTCCCCCTCCCAACGTCCAGGAAAACAAAAAGCACACTCCATCTTGTCCCTTGGACCCACTAAACTTATATTCAAAAAAAGGAAAGTTTCCAAACCCCAGCCTCTGATGATTAGATCGACTCCCCTGGTGGAGGATGATATAGAGGAGTCTGATAGTTTTGAAACTAGCCTAGTCAAGGCAGACCTTGCTTCCCAGCAAGGCTGCCCACCCAAATGAGTTGTATCAGTTTTAACTGTCGGGGTTTGGGTCGACCCCAGGCAGTCTCTTGGGTTTCGGGGCTTTTGAAGAAGCACAAACCTGAGCTGGTGTTTTTGATGGAGACCCACAGATCATCTGAACAGATGAATCTGTTAAATAAGATTTGGAGCATGTATGATGGAATCTGGGTGACAAGAATGGGGAGAAGTGGTGGCCTGGCTCTGATGTGGATAAAAGGTACCAACATCTATGTCATCAATTCTTCATCACATCACATTGTTGTGGAAGTCTCTCTGCCAAGTATGAATACATTTCACTTTACTGGGTTTTATGGGTGGGCTAATTGGAACCTTAAGTATTTATCCTGGAAATTACTTCTAGCCCTTAGAAGACAAGTTTCTATCCCATTGGTATTAGCAGGGGACTTTAATTAGGTTATGTTTGAAAAAGAAAAAAGAGGAGGTAGAACTAGACTAGACTCTCACATGGCCCCCTTTAGAAATGTTGTGTTTAAAGCTGGCCTTATAGATGCTGGTTTTATAGGTCCACCTTTTACGTTCACTAATTGCCAACCTGAACCTTTTCTGTCTATTAGTAGACTAGATTGTGTGTTTATGTCTACAGAAGCTCAATATCTCTTCCCCTCTCTCTCAGTCCAGCATCTTCCTAGAGATAATTCTGATCATTGTCCTCTCCTTATAAAACTCCTTGGCACTCACAAAAAACCTGGTAGTATTTTTAGATTTGAGGATATGTGGCTTCTGGAGGATAAATGCAGAAAGATTGTTGAGGACTGCTGGGGTCCTAACAATCAGAACTTGCTGGAGAATATAGAAAGTTGCAAGAAAAAACTACAGGTGTGGGATGGTTGGAATATCCACAAAGTCAAAAACAAAATTAAGAATAAAACCATTGAGCTCCATAAAATTCCCTTATCTAGTCAAACTGTGGGTAGTATATCCAATAGAAAAAGACTTATTGCTGAAATTGAACTACTTCAGTTCAAGGAGGAGATTTGGTGGAAACAGAGAGCTATGGATAAATGGATCCAGGAAGGAGACAAGAATACAACTTACTTTCACTCCAAGGCTTCTGCTAATAAAAGGAGAAACGCTATCTTTGGGTTGGAACAAGAAAATGGAAACATGGCCTTCAAATGGGAAGAAATGGAACAAATCTCGAGGACTCATTTCCAAAAGCTTTTCAACAACACCAGGACTGATAACCCCCAACTCTTTTACAATCTAGTTGAGAATATTCTCAACTCTGATCATATCTCTGCCTTGACCAAGGTTTATACCCAAGCTGAGATCCTTAAGGCAGTTAAAAATTTAGGCTCATACAAAGCCCTTAGGCTTGATGGCTTTAATGGTAAGTTCTTCAAACATTTTTGGACCATCATAGGCAGCCAAGTTATCCAAATGGTCCAGGATATACTTAATGGCCAACCCCTTCCCCCTTCTCTGAATGACTATTACATCACTCTTATCCCTAAAACCCCAGGAGCAACCCACCTCAACAACTTTAGACCGATAGCCCTTTGCAACTTCACTTACAAGATAATCACAAAAGTCTTGGCCAATAGAGTCCAGTCCATCCTCCTGAGATCATTTCAAAGAATCAATCTGGCTTTATCCACAAGAGACTTATCACAGACAATATTATCCTAGCAGGAGAACTTCACAACAAGATAGCCAAAACTCAAGCCATGGGATTCCCTGATCTCTAGAGGATCCCACTCATGAACTGTATCACTTCAGTTAGGGGAGCTGTCATAATTAATGTTCCCTTGGAAAAATCTTCCCTCAGCATAGAGGAATTAGGCAAGGAGACCCCCTCTCTCCCTTTATCTTCATTCTCACTCAAGAAGCCCTTTCCAGAGATATTAATAAAGCCATGGCTGATAACAATTTCTAAGGAATCACTATCAACAAAGAAGCCTCCAGCATTTCTCACTTAGCTTTTGCAGATGACATGATCCTGTATGGTACAGCCAACATCCAAAACGTTGAGTTTTTAGGAAGACTACTTGATAACTTCCTTAAAGCTTCTGGGCATGAAATCAACCATCAAAAATTAGAATTATTTTCAGCAAGAAGGTTAACCCTCAGTCCAAAACTCATATGGCTAATTCTCTCATTGTCCAAATAGTTCCCCACTTCAAGAAGTATCTTGGTCTCCCTACCAAGATTGGAAGAAATAAAAGTGAGACTTTCAGCTATCTACTAGATGCCCTAAGAAAAAGAATTCAAAGCTGGAGTAGACCAATGTCTCAAGCAGCTAGGTCAGTGCTGACCTCCAGTGTCCTCATGTCTATCCCTACTCTGACTATGTCCATCCTAAAAATCCCTAGTCACATTGTCAAGAAAATGGATTCCATGATCTCTAAATTCTGGTGGGCAGGCAGTGGTACCAAAAAACCTATGTACTGGACTAAATGGGAAAAGATCTGTAGTAAGAAAGAAAATGGGGGGCTGGGAATCAGATACTCCAAAGACTTCAATCAAGCACTGTTAGCGAAACAGATTTGGAACCTCCTGAAAGCTCCAGATACACTAGTTGCTCGAACCTTGAAAGCCATTTACTACCTAAGTCACAATATCTTAAAAGCTAAACCCTCTATTAAAGACAATCCCAAATGGAAATCTCTCCTGTCTAGTATACATCTAGTGAAAGCAGGGGTTAGGAAAGAAATTGGCAATGACAAAAATATAGAGATCTAGGATACCCCCAGGGTACCAAGAAATGGGAATTTTAAGATCATCTCTCCCAATATCAATCAGTCCAGAATCACTTCTGTTAGAGATCTTATGGATCAAGAGGGTAAGACTTGGAACTCAGAGGTGATAAACTCTCATTTCCTGCTGGTTGATAGAGAAGACATCTGTGGTATTAAATTTGATTACGAGAAGGAAGATAAGTGGATTTGGCGCTATTCCAAAGATAAGGAGTACTCAGTTAAACAAGGGTACATGCTGATGCAAGACAACAAAGACCAGAACAACAGTTCCAACATTGACCAAGGAACTTGGGACTTCATCTCAAGAATCTCTTATAAACTCTCCCCCTCGAGAGCCAAACTCTTATGCTAGAAGCTCCTTAATGATCATCTCCCCTGCATGACAAACATTGCCAAGAGGGTAGGAGGCACAGGTAAATGTATCTTCTGTGGGGACTGGACACTGATATTCATGCTCTCTTCTTATGCTGGACCAGCAGAAGGCACTGGGAGAAGATTATTGATCTGAAAGAAATACCAGAGTATAATAGAGGATCTATCCAAGACTGGCTCATTCAGAAAGCTAAGACCTGGTCAATCAAGAAGACTTCCACAGTGGCTAATCATATTTGGGCGATCTATGGTGGGAAAATCAAGCTAAACACAATCCTGAATTTGTTGTTATGAGTTGTATCGATTCTAATATAGCTTTGACTACAAGTTATGAAAAAAAACTGAAACATAAAGATGGGAAAAGAATCTATGATAATAATACTAATCTGTTACAAGATGAGATCTTACTTATAACTTCTTGTCACAGGAAGAAAGGCCAAACAGCTATCACAGCAGGGCTACTCATTGATCATGACAACCGCCCAGAGAATGGCCTTCAACATCAAAACTTCTCCAAAAAAAGAAGAACATGAAATGGAGATTGAGACAATTATTGAAGGAATCAAGCTGGCAAGAGAAGAAGGCTTCACCAAACTTCACATTCAACTAAATCAGAGGCAAACAAGCAAGATCTGCAATGATGTGAAGGAAGAATGCATGATGACAAGTAGTCACTTCCCAGACTTAGCCCTCGGTTTCAATCAAATGACTCAAATTAAGCTATATGATTGTAATGTTATGTTTAGACAATTTCCTGCATTTCTAGTAACCAAACTCTTTAATGATAGTGGTATGCGGAGGATTTGGAAAAGGGGAGAAATACCCCTTGCGGTACTCATAGCCTGTGGGGCAAAAACACCTGAATCCCAACAGCTAAGTACTCATTATGTCTGTAATATTTTTGAAGACTTGCTATGAATGGTAATATATATGGGATGCGAAACTTTATATCAAAAAAAAGACGAGATATATTAAAATCAAAAGCGTGATAATTGAGTTGGTGAGTTATACTCCACTTGAGACAATAGGTTATAGATTTGACACCCCATCTCCATAGTTTGTTTATTATGATTATGCTTAAAAAAAAAGACAAGATATATTAAAACTAGTTACTAGAGATATCGTGTGATCATATAGTATAAGTACGTGCTCTGAAGAAGGAAAAAAAAAGTTGATGTCCGTAAGAGAAAATAATCGTGGGAAGGAGTAGAATTTTCCCATGATAAATACTTGTTATCATTAATACATATATTGAGAAAAGTGTTTAATCCGTAAGGATTCGAGAATGCACCGTGCATTTATCAAACAATTCGCCTTATATATAAACAGTTATCTTTGGCTATATGTACAATTTAAAAAATCAGTATGAAAATATAGTACAATTTCAATAATATCATAATGAAATGTATACATTTATATATACATCTGTACAATTTATATACTAACAATATAATTTTTATGGAGTAAATATACATGTATGTAGCTATCTAAAATATCAGGATCTAGTTAAGAAATTATATTTATCAAAAGTTATCATACCACTAATCTATCAAAAATTATCCTTATTTTACATATAATAAATATGAAAGTGCACACTTTAATTACTGGCCCATTAACAATAGAACTAAAACACAGAGCGGACCGAAAGGGTCATGGGGTAATTGCCCCCCTACAATTTCAAAATTTTGTTAATATTATATGTGTCTATTTATTATAAAGTAATTTTAACTTTTTATAAATTCGTTATTTTATTTAATAATATAACATAAAGTAACTTATTCTTTTATTTAAATTATTGTAGTAAAAATAATAAATATTTTGTCAATTTATACCTAGTTATTCAAACTTGGGACATAAATTTTTATTATTACTCAAACATCGACTAGATAAGAAAGTGAAGGTTGAAGGATTCAAACTCGGGACCAACTAATCCCCTACATTTTATTTCAAAAAAAGTAACTTTAAATTATTTAAAATTTGATATTATAATTAAATGATTTCTTATAAAATTTGATACTATTTTTTTATTAATATCATAATATCATTTAAATATACAATGAAAAAATTCAAAATTTATTTTGAAAACTTGTGGAGTCGGTTAATATGAATCATAACAAGAGATTACACAGAGTAATAGACATACATAAATAAAACGCAAATTCTTGGCTAAAGGTTACTGTAGCCATCTTGGCTACATACGGGGTAACGGGGAGATGGGCCACGCCGCGCTTTGCTTTTTTTTTCCTTCATTTTTTTCATTTTTAAAGATTTTTATTCTTTTTATTTCTTTATCAAAAAAAATTTGAATTGTTGTACTTTAAAATATAAGTCCAAAATGAAAAAAATTATATCATTGTTCACCTAAATTCAAGCTCTTCAAAATAATACCAGTCATGGATATGTTTTGACAACTTAAAAAATATATTTTTACATGTATTGTAACACCCCTACCGCTAATCCCGTCATTATTTTACAAATACTTACCTTCGCAGCGAATACTACATACTCAACGGTGGGTGTACAATGCCGTTAGTCACCCACGTGACTAACAAGGCCAATTACAAATACAACAAACTATCGGTCTGATGGACTTGAACATACCGAGTATACTATACTTAACAATACATCCCAATTCCTCAATCCAATCTTAGTACACTTACAACTTCAACTGAATCCTTATACAAATGCAATATCCATACAATACTATACCGAGTATCTAAGTTCCTCAAGTTCACTGATAACCAATTGGTCTTACAATTCAACATCTACAAATCATACAAAGGTACTAAGTTTTCTACCCATGTCTATGTAGCAACTCCGTCATACTCTCGAACGGTGTTCAGCTTCAAGTACCTGGAAAAAATAAACGGTGCCCCTAGGGGCTAAGCAAATTGCTGCATATGAAATTTGCATACCCCGCGTGCTAACCGGGGTATGCCGACTACTTTGGTCTAATACATGGAGTTCGTTTTCATGCATACATACATACTAATACTACAAGACAGTGAGAAGTTGCCCAGAGAATTTATTGTCAGGACTATAAGACCAAGTAAGGGCCAACAAGGCCACTGATGACAGTGCGGGTAAAAACAAGACCGCAACTGGTGTGTGTGTGGAACCGATAGCCGGTTAGCATGGCGCACTTGCCATGGCAAGTGTTACTATAACAGGGCTGTTCGGGAAATTTTTTAACAAATACAAAGTACTTAGTAAAGTACCACGAAGTTAAGTGAGATCATCATAACTGTGGAAGGGCTTAACAGCCTAACCTTTGTAAATGGGAATACACCAGTCAGCAAGAAGCTAGACTTGGTTAAGGCAAGAAGACATTGTGAAACCACGAGAATTTTTTTCTTTCAACTAAGATTTATTTCAAACTCTTTGTTTTTTCAAAACCAATTTCTTTCAAACCCATACTTATTTCTAACCTTCTTTTAAAACCAAACCAGAGGACCTACACCGGCCTCTGTGCCACACGGTAGGTAGGTTATACCCAGTTTACTTTTGAATAACCGGACGGAAACCGGTAAACCCAAGGGTAGCAACCCAGGGAATGGATGAGTTCATAATGATACAACAGTGGATAGACTTTCCCTTGATTAAGTGGGATTAAGTTCGGGAAGCACGAAATGTATATTATCATAGGATGATATAAGAGGAGTTGACAACAGAATACTTCACCTAGGCGTGTGACGGACACTACGAGTGTACCAAATGAAATGTGGGACGACCGCACTCCATAGGAGCTTGTGGGCCTGACAGACCTACTTATAGGTTAGTCGGGTAAGTAGCAATGTATCAGTATGGTACCCCACATATGTATACGAGTAGAGTCCGGAACACGGGGAGTAGTCGACTCCGTACTACGGTCAGCAGTAAAAGTTAAGCAAGAGCAATGGATTACTACGAATGGTTGAATAAAAGAACTCAGTTAAGTTAACAAGACTAAAGGATTTAGTGAATTTGTTTCAAGGAAATGTTTAAGAGTCAGGAAGTGCGAAGTGCACTACTGTTATGTAAAGACATCACATAAGTCTCAAGAATTCTGAGGGATAAAACATGATAGCTAGAACGACGAATACCCAGCCTATACATGGCAAGGCAGATGCCTAATATGGACATGTTAATGTGTAACCAACAGGATGAAACTCTCGGAATAACCATCTAGGCTACCAGGGGATATCAATCTCACTAGAGAGGATATTAAACATACCAATAAGTGCAAGCCAGATATAATGGCGTAACCTAACAACACCCAGGAGCAATCCTGAAGGGTGTTTGGGTCAACAAAAGTTGAACGATATACCGTGACAGAAACACAAAAGTAGAGACTAACACTCAATTTAAACATAAGTCAATAGGAGGAAATTTGACATTCGTAAAAGGGCATCCATTGAAAGGAAGTGTGATGCAACGACCTTATCATGGAGCCCAATACAACCTCCAAGTCAGGTGATAATGTACGGAGAAGAAAATTTGTGTGAGCAGCCTATAATGTGCAGAGCTCGAGGCAATAAGGCGTATAAGCCACAAACCAAATGTGATATGTAATTTAATTGATTATGGAAGTTATGTTATACGAGTGGATAGAGCGGAGAACAAACCACTGCTTTAAGAGTGGGGATACCTCTCGATATTGTGAGACCGCAGGAGCGATAGTATGGGAACCAAGTTCAAGAAATATGTTAAGAGTTGACCATATTGTCATTACCCTAAAAATGATTTGAGTAGTCGTCTTATGAGAAGAAGTGTTTGTACCAGTTGTGGAGACCGGAAGAGTAATAAGTCTGATAGCAACCACCATAGGCGTGTGATGCTAAATGTAGAGTGAACAACGCTCAAGGAGCATAAAGACTCGACAAATAGTGTATTCAGAAGTCATCCAAATGAATGGCGAACCATAATACGATGACGAAAGTACATGAGCGGAAGCTAATATGATAGTGGATGCCATGTAAGTTAGTGTTGTACAATAAGTGAGAACATGGTACGCAGCAAGCGACCAATACATGTGAATAAATCACACAATAAGATGGAGTTGATGAATAAAGATTATAAACAGACCGCACAACAAGGAAACAATATCCATTCCTATTGCAATCACATAAGAGATTTACTGCCAAGGGTTTACGCCTCTACACTCTGTATGACTGAGTGTTTTGGTATTGCACTTGCGCAGTAATGATTGAGTGAGATACTTAGGAATTTGGGGAATGATAATTGTCATGGAAGTAGAAAGACACTTATAACGTTATAATGACCGATGCATAGGAAATGCAAGGTCGTACAAAGGAAGTATACATGTACAAAACTGAATGTGGAGGCATGATTAAGAATAAGCGACTACAGTTGCACTAAATACCAAATATCGGTATGGAATATACCTCAAGTGTGGGAAATAACCGAGAGAGCACTACACATTAGGTGGTAGCTCAATCTCAACCGATAGTAAGTCGGAAGAAATCAAGTCAATCATTGTGAAATACATAGCAATATACACAGTAAATTATTATGGAAGTGGATAGAAAGTTTGTAACTCACCGAATTCGCACATGGCAAGAAATACCACGCATCGGTTGAGAAACCATTCTTCACAAGATAAAGGTGAGAAATGGGAGATGTACAATACAGTAAGAATAACGAATGGGGCAAACTAAGCTCTACAGTTATCCGAGTTGCGCAGCAGAGGCCAGTGGACCCATGCTTCAGATACCAAATATGCATTGTGAATACGAATAAATGGCTAATTATTAACGCCTAGAAGCCTCACAGGCCAGACCGAAACCAGTTAAGAATTAAAACAAACTCCAGTGAGAATTCTTGGTTTAGGGACTAAACCGCCAATATGGTTAAGATCCTCTAACCAGAACACATTGTATAACAGACCGCGTGGAGGTTAAAACACTTCACGGCGTAGAACGTTTTAAACCAACGTTTAGTGATTGATTACGTGGGCGTAATCCCTTTTAAGGGGGGTAGAGCGTAAAATAGTTTAGTGTGTTTTACCGTACAAGTGTACGAGAACTATGTTGTGCATAGCACAAAATAATTTTTTGGATGATTGGTGCGTGCGTTACATAAACATACGCATTCATTCATGGTTTAATTGTGGTAATTTTGCACAGAGGATGCGAAATACCATTGTGATAAGTGTGTATTCACTTTGTTAACTGTTGTGTGTGATAGTACAGGTGTAAGGGAGTAAAGAAACTCCCGGGGAACTAAAACACAACAGTATATGTTTGTATAATACTAAATGAAATACCGTGTATTGTATTTTGATAAAAGTATGTATATATACAATATTATGAGTTATGAAGGAGTATGAAACTGATATAGAACCTAGTAAGAATTAAATTCCCTAGGTAACTTGATTAAAGCAAATGGAGATAACTGATAGACGGAGTTCTATCCCTTGGAGATGTAATGATTATGACTAGAACGACTAAAAAAGATAGAAAATTGGAAATGAGTGTACTACTTGATGCTTGAAAATGAAGTGGGAGGTGGAACTTGATTTACATGCGATCAAGGGAAGCCGAACACAAATTGGGGTGGAAGGATAGTTCAACACTGATGCTGAACACATTAGGGTTGGATGATTCTTGAAGCTCTCTATAAGTGAAGGATAGTTCAACACTGATGCTGATCACATCAGGGTTGGATGATTCTTGAAGCTCCCTATAAGTGGTCACAAATAACCACGCTAAGAAAAGATGCAAAGAGCATAAATTGGACTTGGAGTTGTATACGTTTTCAAAAGGATTTTGAATTGGTATTTCCAAAACGTTTGATAGATACTTTACATAATGAAAGTTCTCTTACTTAACCTCACAAGGAATATTTTTATAGTACTTGCTCACGAGCCGAGGACGTATGAGCCTTTGTCTTCGGACCGGTGACATGGGAAGTATATATGTTAAAGATTAAGTGATTGTTTTGATCTACCAGGGAATCTGTGGGATCACAGTGTATATAAAAGATATTTTTGGTTGCTATACATGCTAAGACATGTTGTGTGGTATGTGTAATAAATATTATTTTGACCTTGAGTCCAAATGTGGTTGAGTTTTGAAAGTTGTTATGTTACCCAAACCTATGTGTCTAAATGTTGTTATGTTACCCAGACCTGAGAGTCTAAGGGTTGTTATGTAAGTACAAATGTTGTTAAGGTACCCGGACCGTTAAGTCCGAGGTTATCAAGTAAGTATGTTATGTTATGTATGGATGTGGATATGATACCCGGACCGTTAAGTCCGAGGTTGTGATGTAAAGTATGTTTGGTTATGGAAGTTTAATTTTGCAAGTAATCCACGTGTTCTAATCCAGATGATGCGTGGGAAATGTGAACTTCGAGGATGAAGTTCTTTTAAGGGGGGTAGATTGAAATACCCCAAACCTTGATATGTTTATTTAACGTTAAACTATGGTATATTAAGGCTAAAAAGTGCCTTAGAAACATTAGTGAACAATTTAAACCATAGTAAAAATAATAAAGTACCATAAACACAGTTTGAGCAAAAACATGCTCTAAGCTTGGAGTGAACTTGGTTAGGACCCAAAGAGCCTACCAAGACTTAATAATATTCAATTATTATTTGATAAGGCTAATTAAGTCCTTAGAAAACTTTGGTAGACAATTAAACCAAACAAAACACAAGAAAACACCTTAAAGTTAATTTAAGCAAATACTTGCTCTAGACTTGGTGTAACCTTGTATAAGACCTAAAGGTCATTCCTAGACCTTATTAACATGCTAATTAACATGCTAATTAACATTTTAAATCAATTAATAAAGAAAACCAAGCTTGAAAACAAGTTAAACACAAAATGTGCTTTAAGGAGTCTTAAAGCACATTTTTGAAAAATTGTCTTGTAAATGGGTTTTGAGTGGCTAAATGTCCATCATTACTCTTTAATCAACATTTTTACTACTTATTATCACATTAGGAATCCTAAATCAATGGGAAATCAAAAATTTCATAATTATGTGCCTTAATTTGTGAATAGTGTTCAAATAGTGTTAGTTTAAGTCATAAGTCAACATAAGTTGTTTAATTGGTCAACAAAGGCCTTAATATACCCTATTATATAAAGGGGGCCGGTTTTCAACATGGTGAGTCACCACCACTTACAAGTCAATTAAAGAAAGGAAGAAAAGTAAGTAAAAAGTAGAAATTACCTTTATAACATAAATATCTCCAAATGGCTACCTCTCTCCTCATTCTCTTCTTTCTCCTTTGTTCCCACCGTCACCTATCTTCATCCTCCATTCTCAATCTCGTTTTTGCTACAGCACACCCCATTCTCCATCTTTGAATGCTTGTAACTCATGGCTCCAAGCTCCGAATTTAATTCCGAAACTACCGTTGTCTTAGTTAGAGTAAGCTCTTCATTTCCCTCTTTCCAAATTTTCAAGAACTCCATTTTGGTGCCATGAAGAATCTCCATTGAAGGAGCTTGAGCTCATCTTTTCATGCCTTGTCATTCTCCTTTGCTTCAAGGTAAGGAAAATCAAAGAAAATCCATATTTCCCTTCATTTTCATACATAACCGAAAATTCACCTCTTCATGGTGCATTATCTTGCTCTTCATTTAGCTTGATTCAATCTTCAAAGGACTAGGAGTAGTCCTCTCTTGCTTCTTAATCAAGCTCTCCTTCAAATTCCAAAGGTAAACATCAATTTTAGTGTTTTAAGACACTTATGCAAATCTAGGGTTTAATTATGAGTTTGAGTATTAAACTTAATGCTCATTACCCTTATATGTGTATTGGTTAGAATATTGACAAGTGATAAAAGCTCCTTGACGATTTTCAACCAAGAAAGAACAAGATAAAACATGTGAGAAAGCTTGTAAAACAAAGAGGTAAATGACCTCTCTTAATGTAGTTTTATGTACTAGGAAATTGAGCTATATTCGCTTAATAAATAACCTAAAGAGCCAATGGGAAATGAGCTAGAAAACTATCCACAAGGTGGAGTAAAAGGACATGGGAGCATTGTTGTGTGTAATTGCAGGTTGAAGGCATTATTATGTGGGAAATTCAGTGTTTAAGTTTAATGCAATTTTAGGGCCTAAGTGCCAAACAATTTAAGTTTATGCACTATATTGTGATGTAGTGTAGTTTAAAGGTTTAGTTGTGTGTAAAGAACGTTCTTGTGAAGATAAATGTCTTTGATGGTTAAAGGATGAAAAATCATATGTTTGTGTGTAAGGAATGTGTATTAGGAGGTGGAGTGTTCTTGGATTGTATAAAAGTGGAAAACTATGTGTTTTGGAGTAGTGGTAATGTTTGTGAGACAACACTTTGGTTAGTTGAGGTAGTAGGCATAATTACCACTTGGAAACTTAAGGAAAAAACATTACAAGTGTTAGGAATTTTGTATGTGAATGAGTAATTGTTTGAGGAGATTAGAAGTGAGTTGGGAAAAGAGTTTGGTGGATGTTATATGAAGGTTTAAGTGTGCCAAATGGTGTTAAAACACATTAGGAGGCTTGAGGAAAAGTTTGGAGAAAGTTTGACAATGTATGGGAAGTTTCTGCAGCCGACCTACCCAGGGGACCGACCCCAGTCTGGGTCGGTCGGGCTGAAACTGTGAACTCGGATGCTCTCTGCACCCGACCCAACCAGGCGACCTACCCAGGGTGGGTCAGTCGGACCTTTAAAAAAAATTAAAATTTAATTTTAAGAATGTTAAGTGGTATTAGTGGTATGCCATTAAGGGTGTATTGATGATTAGAAAAATAATTATATAAGGACTTAAGAGATTAATTTAAGTAAGATGATTTAAATGTTAAGGTTGTATAATGACATGTAAGGAAGGGGATTGTTAGGTGTTGATGTTATAAGGATGTTTAAGATATGTTAGGTGAGTTATAATGACAATTAAGTGGGTGAAAGCTTGTAGTAAAATGTGAAAGTAAAACAAGTTTAAAATGTGAAGTTATTTAACTAGTTAACGGGATTAACTATGGCACACTAGTCGTTAAACAATCGTATTATCCCGATGTTAATGGAAACAATTGTAATGTTACCAGTTTTTCAGGAATTGTTCGAGGAACATAGGAGGACACAATAGAGTGGACCTTGGTGACAGGTATAGTTTTCTTGCAACCTGTGTACTACCGGATTACACCGGCTTGTATGCCAATGTGTTTTTCTGAATGTTTGTCACCTTACAAGATAAAAATATGTAATGAGTTTATAGTAATTCATCTATGTGGCACATTTAGTTCCGATACCGTTTAACTTCAAATATGTGTTAAACTTAACTAACCAAATCTAGGATCACATAAGAGATCGGTATTCGGATTTAACGACCCAAACCATGGGAACGTTCTAACCACAGCTATGTGTGAGTTAGTTATGTGTTGTTTGTGCGTGTTAGTATGTTCACTACCCTTGTGTGTGTCTAACTAGACCTAACCACCTATTTGTGAATTAATGTACTAAGTCCAATAATGAGACTTCTAACTAGTGCTAACCGGGGAGTGGGGAGTCCGGAGTGTTCCAGCCAAGCGTGTGTAGTATGGGGGTCGTTGTCATATCAGGTTCGATCCTCTCCGTATGTTATGGTTGTTTACCCTTTTTGGTTTCCAACCTCCCTTTAGCTTAACCAATGCTATTTTACTGACTCACGTCGGGCCCAGGGGCATACTATGTTCATGTTCGGTGTGCTTGAATTACTATATTCGACACACCTTGGGGTTAAGTTATCCGTTCATTTAACAGGACGGTAACGAGTTATGTAACGAGCTTATCACGAGTTTGGCAGCATTCTCTAGGCTCTACAAGTGAACTAACTATGTTTGGGTCGGTTCCTAAAGAGAACCGTTCCCGTTATGTTATGTGTTATTGTTGTACTGCAATTCTTATTACGATGTTATGTTGTATGTACGTTGAAACGTGAAATGAATTGTTATACAGAGTATGCGGATCATGGATATGAATCCAGGTTATTATAAGACGAATTTGAGTATAACCCAACTAGTGGGTAGTGTCGTCTATTAAGGAAATAGCTCCATTAGAGGAGAAACCCTCTAGGGTTAAAGAACACAATGTGTGATTTATCAAGTATAGATGTGTTGACTGTTTTGTTGAGCCCCATTGTTGTGGGAATGTAATGTGTTATGTGTTTATAGTTCACATGCATGATTTAAATATAATCAACCGCATGCTTAGACGACAATTAGTTGTGCGTGGCCCGGTAGTATGCGGGCTGCATGATTACCATACCAGCAAAGGTGTTGAGTCCCCTGGGGGGCCACCCTTTCTTTTCTTTTCTATTTCAGGTACAAGGAGCTGGAAGCCGTTCGAGAGTAGGACGGGGTAGTTGTTTGTACATGGGTAGCCATTTAAATTGTATATGTATTGTAGGTGTATTAAGACCGAAATTGTAATCGGCATTAGTTTGTAAATACTCGGTACAGTTGGAATGTATATGTATATTGGTTGTTGTTAATAGAAAGGGTTAGCAATGTGTAGTTTCTCGGGAATCTAGTCTATCAGACCGATACAATGTATATGTATTAGCCTTGTTAGCCACGTGGGTGGTTAACGGCGTGTAACACCATTGAGTTAAGTAATGTGATGAGTTAAATTTTCCACTACAATTTGTTGTTAAGTGTATGGTAGTAGTTGGGGTGTTACATTACTAGTCCCGTACACTCTCTCACATTGTAGTAAGTTCATATGTTTGCATTATCATTGTTCTTAATTCGATAGTTTCGTGTGTTCTCACATTCTCGTTAGTTTGCGAGACGACTCTTCCTACGAATCACTAACCATTCGTTACCCAACTAGAAGTCGGCCTACAACGCTAAGTTAGACCGTGCAATCATAAAGGGGAAGTTAGTACACACAACATGCATCAAGATATACAATCAAGCAAAATAACATTTTTTCATGTTTTTATCTTGATTAGCCAGCACACAAGCACACAAATCAACGTAGCACGGTTAGCATACGGGGCATGAGAAAATCATACCTTTCACCGGGGTTAGCTTTACCGTGTGTTCTCACGTTCCTTGGTTCACACTTGTTCCACTGATAATGTTTCAAACATTGCTATTAATACTATGTTCATACGGTACGTAAATAATTACTACTCCCGTACTTACCCCGTTGTCCCGTTATACTTAGTTTCACTCATGTCAAATTATGTTCTTACTTCTCACTCATTTCCTACACTTGTTTACACTTCTTAAGACCTTTACATACCACCAAACAAGGCCTTAAAAACATCTAAAACCATTACCAATCAATCCCCCATGTTTTAAACCCTAAAAACCACTTTCGGCACAATTTTGGGGGTGGTCCGGGACTTGGTCCGAACCCAAAGTCCCGGACCAATCAAGAAACTAACTCTCGGCTCATTTTTACTATTGGTCCGGGACTTGGTCCTGGACCTAGGTCCCGGACCACCTGTTGTCGTAACTCTCGAGGCTTTTTTTGATGCGGTCCGGGACTTGGTTCCCAACCTAGGTCCCAGACCCTGCTAAAAACTGCTACTTAGGTAATTTTTCAACCCCAAATAAACCCTTAATCCACCCCTCATCATTCCATAATCTTTCCACATGTTTCCTATATGTTTAAACACACTTAAACTGTTATAACCCGTATAATTGCAACCTTATTTTATGTCCGGTTTATATAATGATCTAAGATGGATTACATTTATTATCAGTTGGGACACCGGCGGTATTGTTTTAATTGCAGAGGGCAAGGAGGTCCATCTATTAAAACAATTAAGGTAATTGTTTTCTTTAATTAATAAGGAGTGGGAGCCTTATTTAATTATTCACCATCTAATTTATTTTGCACCACGATCAGTTTCCTCCATTGAGTCCATCGTGCGTTCAGAGCATCGACAGTTTCTCTGCCCTCTCTCCTTCTCTCAACTTCTCTCTGTTCTGTGGAAATTTCGCCGTTGTTGCTGTGTTCAGATCAAGGACTCTCGTTGCTGCTGCGTTTCTCTGATCGGTTCAGGTTTGTGTTCAAGAATTTGGGACTGCGTTGATGGTTCTCTTCCCTCTCTGTTTTCTGATTTTGAGCCGTTGTCCTTGATTAAATCAGAAGGCTTCGTCGCTGTTGAGTTGTGATTGCGCGGGCTGTGGAACTGCTGCAGATTGTGGAGATCTTTCACTTTTGAATTCAGTTTTGTATTACAGTTTTCGAGGTTTTGAGTTTGGGGGTTTCCTTCTTCGTTTTCTGATTTTGGATTTGACATTGTGGGAATCAGTTGCTAGGCGATCGGTGTCTGGTTGGTGGATTCGTTCGTGTTGCTGTGAACTGCTCAGATCGTCGGATTGTTACTGATTGTTGAGGTAGGTGGTTACTTGATTCAGTTTGGAAGTTCAGCCATGGGGTGTTGCAAGAGCGTTATCTGATTTGTGTGTGATTCTTTTGCGTTTTGTGGTTTTGGAATGGCTAAACCCCCATGGTTTCCTGTTTTAATGTCTGATTTGGTGTGTGTGCTTAATTGGCAATTCGTGGTGTTGAATTGCGTTGTTTTTTGCTCTGTTTCTTCTGAAATTTGCAGTTTTCGCACTGTCCGAACTTCTGTCCGAGCTTTGAAGTTCGGACAGTGCGTTCTTGCCTTACTGATTTTCAAGTTCGGGGTATGTCCGAACATCTGTCCGAACATAGATGTTCGGACACACCCTCAGGTTTTCCTCTGATTTAAGTTCGACCTGTGTCCGAACTTCGACGTCCGGACACAAGGTCGGACCTTCCGCGTTTTTCCGTAACCTGTCCGAACATCCGTCCGAACTTGGATGTTCGGACATTCTGAATTCCTCTATCTGATTTCAACTCGACTTGTGTCCGAACATTGATGTCCGGACACAAGTTCGGACATTTGGCATTCTCTGGTTTCTGAGTCTCGACTTGTGTCCGAACTTCGACGTTAGGACACAAGTTCGGACACCCCTCTGTTTTCAGCATAACTTCTTCGTTTGAACTCCGATTTGAGTGCCGTCTGCGGCATTGGATTCCTTATGTCTGTACTACTGATTTATGAGTGTTTTGGCATATTTAAATGCAACTTTGCTTCTGTTTAAGCAATCCTTCTGTTTTGGGACATTACACTTGTTTCTGAGCCGTGAATGGCTGGGTCGAGCTATTCCGTGGTATACCATGTAGACGTCGTTCTGAGTGTGGGTCATTCCCTTTCTGTTCTGTGGGGTTGACGAACCCTTTGGCTCTTTCGAGTCATTTCTGCGTTGCCGAGAGACCTGGTATGGTCTATGGGTCTTCGACCCTTCTGAGTGTGTGCATTGTGTTTTGTCCCCTTTCTGTTTAAGTGCTCGACTGTTTCTGATATGGGAACCCCTTGAGTTCCACTCTGTTTCTGTTCTGAAAGCTTCTGGATATTGAGAATTGTGGATAAATGCTTATCTTCTCCTTCTTCTTCTTTGTTTCAATTGTTTTGAGCGACCTTACTGATGACGGTCGCTGCTTACTGGGCATAGTTGTGTGCTCATTCCCCTACTTCTAACATTTTTGCAGATTGATCAGCGAGGATCATCTAGTTCTGGAGCTATAGTTTTAGCTTTTATGTTCATTCAGTTTGATACTTTGAGATGTTGTAGCCTTCGGGCCTTATACTTTTGACTTCTGTTTCTGACTCAGTTTCGTATTTGGGATTTTGGTATTTGCTTCCGCTGTATTTGAATACATTGGTTTACAATGTTTATGTAAACTTGTTTTGGGCCTTTATTCGTTTGAGTGTTTTAGAGCCTTGCGTTATTAGGTAGTAATACGCGGCGTGTAGCACCCTTAACTCTTAGGCCGGTTTTAGGGGTGTTACATTTAGTGGTATCAGAGCCAGGTTTGGCTTTCTTTGGTGTCTGTGGGTGTGTTTGCTTGTGTGAGAGTCAGTTGTGACAGTGGTTGACAGTATGAGTTAGTTCTGACAAGTTTTGGATTTGTATATCTCAGAATGGCTCCTCGTAGGACACCAGTGACCCCTCAGGGAGATGCTGCGGATGTAGTGCAGCAGTTTGTGACGCAGTTGATGCAGACGATGGCTGCAGCTGCTGGGGGAGCTGGTGGAGGAGCTGGTGGTGCTGGCCCAGCAGGGGCGAATGCAGTGGGAGGCCGAGTCCGAGCACTCCAGGAGTTCATGAAGCTAAAGCCACCTTCTTTCGACGGCTGTGGCGACCCTCAGGAGGCGAGCCATTGGATTACTGAGGTCGAGGACCTGCTGAGAGTGATGGGGTCGGAGGACGACCAGAAGGTAGACTTCGCCACGTTCCTCTTCAAGGGGGAGGCGAAGGAGTGGTGGCGCATGGTGATGGGTAGACATCCCCAGCCTTGGACCTGGGATCAGTTCTGCTTGGAGTTCAACAAGCAGTTCTATCCGGATGTCTACAAGGACCAGAAGATCAATGAGTACAACCGGCTGCGTCAGGGAGAGATATGTCTGAGAGAGTACGTGAGGAAGTTCGTGACCCTGTCGAAGTATGCTCCGGAGCCAGATGAGCATAGGAAGGCTCGTAAGTTCGAGAGCGGTTTGAGGCCAGACATCAGGTCGGCGGTGACACCTCTTCGTCACCGGACCTTCAGAGATGTGGCGGATGTCGCCTGCTGGTAGAGGCGACATCAGGGCAACAGGCTGGCAGAGACCATAAGGGAAGAAGAGGCTGCTGAGGAGCCTCAGAAGAAGGAGGCTGCTCCTCCTCAGAAGAAGCAGACCTATGGAGATCGCCGGGGAGCTTCTTCATCTTCGTCAGCTGGGGCGAAGTGTGGGGCTTGTGGTCGCTCCCATCCTGGTAGGGAGTGCTACAAGAAGACTGGTGCCTGCTTTAAGTGCGGGTCGATGGAGCACCGGATCGCTCAGTGCCCTCAGGCATCCAGTAGAGGCTCAGGAGATAGAGGCACCGGCTCAGATTCAGGGGCGAGGTCCGATCAGAAGAAGCCTCAGACTCAGGCCCGGGTTTATGCTATGGCTGGAGAGCGTGATCGTGCTGGTGATCGCGTCATCTCAGGTATTCTCCAGATCCATTCTCGAGATGTATTTTGTCTGTTTGACTCTGGAGCTACGCATTCCTTTGTCTGCTATGATTTGTTGGGTGATCTTGGATGACTGCTGTGTCTAGTGAGGTAGACCTATGTGTGAGTAGTCCGTTAGGTGGGGTTGCCCCTTGTGTGCTGGATTCTGTGTGTAAGGCTTGTCCCATAGTAGTTAGGGACAAGACCTTCTTTGCTGACCTCATCCCGATGCGGATGACCTGTTTTGATGTGATCCTGGGCATGGATTGGCTAGCAGAGCACCATGCCCATATAGATTGTGCAGCGAAAGAGTATTTCGACTTGCCAGACGGGTCTCGCTTTGCTTTCTCTGGGAATGCAGTTCCATGTGCGCCTGTGATTGTGTCGGCGATGCAGGCAGCCAGTTTCTTGAGGCTGCCAGGGCTTCTTATGTTATCTGCCAGAGGTGCGTGAGGGATCTAGCTTGGAGAGCATCCCGATCGTCAGAGAGTTCCAGAGGTCTTCCAGGACGACGTGCCCGGACTTCCACCAGTGCGAGAGGTGGAGTTCACCATCGATTTAGCGCCAGAGACTCAGCCCATCTCTAGGGCCCCTTACCGTATGAGTCCGGCGGAGTTGAAGGAGCTGAAGGTCCAGCTTCAGGAGCTGTTAGATAAGGGCTTCATACGCCCTAGTGTTTCGCCTTGGGGAGCGCCAGTGCTGTTTGTGAAGAAGAAGGATGGGACCTTCCGTTTGTGCATCGACTATAGAGAGCTGAATAAGGTGACCATCAAGAATCGCTATCCCCTTCCGCGCATAGATGATTTGTTTGACCAGTTGGCGGGCGCCACAGTGTTCTCGAAAATAGATCTTCGTTCAGGCTACCATCAGTTGAGGATTAAGGCCGAAGATGTGCCTAAGTCCGCTTTTAGGACTCGTTATGGTCATTACGAGTTCCTAGTCATGCCTTTTGGTATGACTAATGCTCCATCAGTATTCATGGATATGATGAACCGGGTTTTCAAACCCTATCTGGATCAGTTTGTAGTGGTCTTCATAGATGATATCTTGGTGTACTCCAGGAGCGCAGAGGAGCATGAGGAGCACTGAGGATTGTTTTGTAGATGTTGAAGGATCGTGAGTTGTATGCTAAGTTGAAGAAGTGCGACTTCTGGCTTGATCGTGTAGTTTTCTTGGGACATGTGGTCTCGAAGGACGGTATCTCAGTGGATCCTGAGAAGATTAGAGCTGTGATGGAGTGGGCGAGGCCCACGAATGTTGCTGAGATTCGCAGTTTCCTTGGGTTAGCTGGGTACTACAGGAAGTTCGTTGAGGGGTTTTCTAAGATCGTATCCCCGCTGACCCGTCTGTTGAGGAAGGAGATCAAGTATGAGTGGAGCGAGGCTTGTGAGCAGAGTTTCCAGGAGATTAAGAAGAGACTGACGACGGCACCGATTCTGACTTTGCCTCTGGGACCGAGGGATTCGAGGTCTTCTGTGATGCGTCCCATAAGGGACTGGGATGTGTTCTGATGCAGCAGGGTAAGGTGGTAGCTTATGGCTCGCGACAGCTTAAGCCCTATGAGAAGAACTACCCTACCCACGATCTGGAGTTGGCAGCTGTAGTGTTCGCGCTCAAGATTTGGAGGCATTATCTGTATGGAGCGTCGTGTAAGGTTTACACGGACCACAAGAGTCTCAAGTATTTGTTCACTCAGAAGGAGCTGAACTTGAGACAGAGGAGGTGGTTGGAGCTACTTCATGACTACGATTTAGAGATCCTCTACCACCCGGGTAGAGCGAATGTTGTTGCAGATGCCTTGAGCCGGAGAGGTGCTTCGGGTGTAGCTTGTGCTCTGACTGGAGTTCAGAGGTCCGCCTTAGAGCTGCAGCGTATGGGTGTTTGGGTAGTCAGACCAGCCAGTGCCAGTGTGATAGCAGCGCTTCAGGTTCAGTCTTCGTTGGTCGACAGGATCCGGGTTGGTCAGGAAGCAGACTCAGCTTTGTGCCGGATCAGAGAGGGGCTGTCTTCAGAGCATAATTCAGACTTCAGTGTCTCCAGCGATGGGTGTCTGCGTTTCAGAGGCCGTGTATGTGTGCCAGACGATGCAGTGCTGCGTAGGGAGATCCTTCAGGAGGCTCATGGAGCGCCATATTCAGTTCACCCAGGAGGGGTGAAGATGTATCGAGATCTCAGAGTCATTCTGGTGGTCTGGGATGAAGCGTGACATCTCCGAGTTTGTTTCGAAGTGCCAGACCTGTCAGCAGATTAAGGCTGAGCACCAGAGGCCAGCGGGTTTGCTTCAGCCCCTTCCCATTCCTGAGTGGAAGTGGGAGAGTGTGGGGATGGATTTTGTTATGGGTTTGCCCAGGACTCCTTCGGGTTGTGATGCCGTTTGGGTGATAGTTGATCGTCTGACGAAGTCTGCTCATTTTCTGCCGGTGAAGAAGACCTTCAGTTTGGAGCGTTTAGCTCGGTTGTATCTCGATGAGATAGTGAGACTTCACGGTGTGCCCACTACTATTGTGTCTGATCGTGACCCACGTTTTGTTTCGAGATTTTGGCGCAGTTTGCATAAGGCCTTGGGTACGAATTTAGCGTTCAGTTCAGCTTACCATCCTCAGTCGGATGGCCAGACAGAGAGGACTAATCAGGTTTTGGAGGACATGCTTCGCGCATGTGTCCTGGACTTTGGAGGTAGCTGGGAGCAGCATGTGACTCTGATTGAGTTCGCCTACAACAACAGCTTTCAGGCGAGCATTGGTATGGCTCCGTTTGAAGCGTTGTACGGTAGGAGGTGCAGGTCCCCATCTGTTGGGATGACCTGAAGGAGAGCCTTGGACCCGAGCTGGTGCAGGGAGCAGTAGAGAAGATCAGGGTGATTCGTGAGCGTTTGCTTGTTGCTCAGAGCAGACAGAAGTGCTATGCAGACCAGAGGCGCAGGCCGCTTGAGTTTGATGTTGGTGATCATGTCTATCTGCGAGTGTCGCCGGTCAGAGGCGTGGTCCGGTTTGGGAAGCGTGGGAAGCTTAGCCCGAGGTTCGTTGGACCGTTTGAGATTCTGGAGAGGATTGGCCCTGTGGCCTACCGTCTAGCCTTGCCTCCATCTTTGTCAGCTGTGCATAACGTCTTCCATGTGTCTACGTTGAGGAAGTATCTGCATGATCCGTCTCATGTGATCGACTACAGTCAGCTTCAGTTGAGAGAGGACTGCAGCTTTGAGGCGGTGCCTACTCGTATTTTAGCCAGGGATGTCCGTCGGCTTCGTAGCAAGACCCTGCCTATGGTGAAGGTCCAGTGGTCAGATCAGTTAGAGAGTGAAGCTACGTGGGAGCTCGAAGATGAGCTGCGTGCCAAGTATCCCTCCCTGTTCGAGCAGTAAGGTGAGTTAATCTCGAGGACGAGATTCTTTTAAAGGGGAGGTGATGTTATAACCCGTATAATTGCAACCTTATTTTATGTCCGGTTTATATAATGATCTAAGATGGATTACATTTATTATCAGTTGGGACACCGGCGGTATTGTTTTAATTGCAGAGGGCAAGGAGGTCCATCTATTAAAACAATTAAGGTAATTGTTTTCTTTAATTAATAAGGAGTGGGAGCCTTATTTAATTATTCACCATCTAATTGATTTTGCACCACGATCAGTTTCCTCCATTGAGTCCATCGTGCGTTCAGAGCATCGACAGTTTCTCTGCCCTCTCTCCTTCTCTCAACTTCTCTCTGTTCTGTGGAAATTTCGCCGCTGTTGCTGTGTTCAGATCAAGGACTCTCGTTGCTGCTGCGTTTCTCTGATCGGTTCAGGTTTGTGTTCAAGAATTCGGGACTGCGTTGATGGTTCTCTTCCCTCTCTGTTTTCTGATTTTGAGCCGTTGTCCTTGATTAAATCAGAAGGCTTCGTCGCTGTTGAGTTGTGATTGCGCGGGCTGTGGAACTGCTGCAGATTGTGGAGATCTTTCACTTTTGAATTCAGGTTTGTATTACAGTTTTCGAGGTTTTGAGTTTGGGGGTTTCCTTCTTCGTTTTCTGATTTTGGATTTGACATTATGGGAATCAGTTGCTGGGCGATCGGTGTCTGGTTGGTGGATTCGTTCGTGTTGCTGTGAACTTCTCAGATCGTCGGATTGTTACTGATTGTTGAGGTAGGTGGTTACTTGATTCAGTTTGGAAGTTCAGCCATGGGGTATTGCAAGAGTGTTATCTGACTTTGTGTGTGATTCTGTTTGCGTTTTGTGGCGTTTTGGAATGGCTAAACCCCCATGGTTTCCTGTTTTAATGTCTGATTTGGTGTGTGTGCTTAATTGGCAATTCGTGGTGTTGAATTGTGTTGTTTTCTGCTCTGTTCGTCTTCTGAAATTTGCAGTTTTCGCACTGTCCGAACTTCTGTCCGAGCTTTGAAGTTCGGACAGTGCGTTCTTGCCTTACTGATTTTCAAGTTCGGGGTCATGTCCGAACATCTGTCCGAACATAGATGTTCGGACACACCCTCGGGTTTTTCCTCTGATTTAAGTTCGACCTGTGTCCGAACTTCGACGTCCGGACACAAGGTCGGACATCCCGCGTACTTATTTCCGTAACCTGTCCGAACATCCGTCCGAACTTGGATGATCGGACATTCTGAATTCCGCTATCTGATTTCAACTCAACTTGTGTCCGAACATTGATGTCCGGACACAAGTTCGGACATTTGGCATTCTCTGGTTTCTGAGTCTCGACTTGTGTCCGAACTTAGACGTTAGGACACAAGTTCGGACACCCCTCTGTTTTCAGCATAACTTCTTCGTTTGAACTCCGATTTGAGTGCCGTCTGTGGCATTGGATTCCTTATGTCCTGTACTACTGATTTATGAGTGTTTTGGCATATTTAAATGCAACTTTGCTTCTGTTTAAGCAATCCTTCTGTTTTGGGACATTACACTTTGTTTCTGAGCCGTGAATGGCTGGGTCGAGCTATTTCGTGGTATACCATGTAGACGTCGTTCTGAGTGTGGGTCATTCCCTTTCTGTTCTGTGGGGTTGACGAACCCTTTGGCTCTTTCGAGTCATTTCTGCGTTGCCGAGAGACCTGGTATGGTCTATGGGTCTTCGACCCCTTCTGAGTGTGTGCATTGTGTTTTGTCCCCTTTCTATTTAAGCGCTCCGACTGTTTCTGATATGGGAACCCCTTGAGTTCCACTCTGTTTCGGTTCTGAAAGCTTCTGGATATTGAGAATTGTGGATAAATGCTTATCTTCTCCTTCTTCTGTTTTCAATTGTTTTGAGCGACCTTACTGATGACGGTCGCTGCTTACTGGGCATAGTTGTGTGCTCATTCCCCTACTTCTAACATTTTTGCAGATTGATCAGCGAGGATCATCCTAAGTTCTGGAGCTATAGCATTTAGCTTTTATGTTCATTCAGTTTGATGTTTGAGATGTTGTAGCCTTCGGGCCTTATACTTTTGACTTCTGTTTCTGACTCAGTTTTGTATATGGGATTTTGGTATTTGCTTCCGCTGTATTTGAATATATTGGTTTACAATGTTTATGTAAACTTGGTTTTGGGCCTTTATTTCGTTTGAGTGTTTTAGAGTCTTGCGTTATTAGGTAGTAATACGCGGCGTGTAGCACCCTTAACTCTTAGGCCGGTTTTAGGGGTGTTACATAAACACTCCTTAAAACTCCTTAAATCTTTGGTCCAATCCTTACTCAACTTCTTGCTCAATTTCTACAAATTTCCAATGCTTTACTACACCCATTTGCTACAGATTTTACACACTCACATATTCATCCTCCATCTACCATTTCAAGGTTATCAAACATCTCTACTCAACCCAATACACACCTTGGTTCTCCCATTCACCAAGTCATCCAAAAATGCTTATTTTCTACTAAAATTTTGCCATAGTTTGCCTACAAATCTAACATACCCAAATTCATCCATTCTCACCAAAATCAATCCTAAACTAACCACACCCATACAAGGGTCCTACCAGCACTCAAGGCAATCAAAAATTTACCAAAACCTCCTCAAACAACAATACCAATATACATACTCAAATCACTTGGCTCTAAGGCCTTCAATTCAAACAACAATCCACAAGTTCTCACAAACTTCCACCAACTACATTTCTAGTACAACATTTGGGTTCATTCATTAATTTACCCATTCCCAACATCCTAATGCATTAAAATTAGCATGAAGAAGGTTTTCTTACCTTAATCTCACAAGTTCCTCTTCCCATTTCTGCTCTTCTCTTCCTCTTGCCATTTTCGGTCAAGTGGGGAATGGAGTTTCCAAACTCCATTCCCATCATCCAAGGAACACAAAATGAGTGTAATTAAAATCCTAAACCCTTGGAATAATACTAATTCAATGAAATGCTTAAAACACCAAATCTAGGGTTTTTACCTTTTGGAGGGGTTTTGACCCTTGACTCAAGAGAATGGTTCCACCACCATTGGAGGGTTGAAACAATGCTCAAAAAGAGAAGAACAAGGTATTACAAAGGGTCAAAATTGGCCAAGAAAGATGGATGAAGAAAAATAAGTTTTTCTTGAATATTTTTCCCTTAGAAAAGAGTGAGGACTCCAAGCTCCATAAAAATGCCATTTTCTTCACCAATGGGGTATACCCATGGAAATTAACTTCATCATTTTGGAATTTTAAAAAGAGAGGATGATAGAGCTTGATGAGAGGATGAAGAATATGTACTGATTTTTGTGTTTTGAGCTTTAATAAAGCTTGGGCATGAGGTAGAAGATGGAGTTGCCATGGAAGCTGGTTGGAGAAATCAAAATCGGCAGCAACCAGAGGGAGGAGAAGGAAATCGGCAGAGAGGGGAGAAAAGGAAGGAGAGAGAGAAGAAAGAAAAGAAATGAGAGGAGAGAGAGGGTGTTTTTCTCTTTTTGTACTTTTTCCTTCTTTTCTTTTCTTTCTAACTAGCTAACACTAGAGAGGGGGCTGTTTTATCTAATAAAAACCGGCCCCTAGTATACATATGAGCTGGAGCGTTTTTTGTCTTTTACAGAAAACGCTCGTTAATTTACCCGGTTGTAGCACTATTCACTAACCGAGTCCGTTTTCCAGAATTTTTTCGTTCCTTTAATTTTAATGGTTCTTAAGTTTCCATTAATGTTTAATTATATTTATTTGGTTGACTATAATTTTTACGGGTTCGTTTGACCATTCAAATTCATGTTTTTGGGTTTTCTCGAAAAACGTGTGCTAAAGCTTTATTAGTGTTTTAACTCATTATTTGGATCTGTTTTCTTCGGGAATTGTTCCCATATATTATTTAGGCATTATTAGGCCTTGTAAATCCATCCAATACCCTTTTCGAGGTTGTATTCCTCCTATGGTCATATAACACTTATTTTAGCGTTTTTCGCTTTTTAAGCGTATTCTCATTTCTTTTGGATTTATTTCCTTTACCAAAATTACTTAGGCACTATTAGACCCTTAAATACTATATTAGAATTATTTGATCACCATATTTAAGCTCAGAGTATTTCATGTATATGATGATACATTAAAATGATAATATGATTCATTAATTTATTCGACATTTTTAACTTTCCTAGGGTGGGTTTAGGGGTGTTTTGGGGGTAGGATAATCTATTTAGAATTTTTTTTGTACTTTATATTGTAGCAACTTGCTCGATAGGTTTTTAGGGTTTGTTGTAGCGAACACTGTAAACCCTAAAAACGTCTTTGACGTTTTAGCTAGCCTAGGGTGGGTTTTAGGGTGTTTTGGGAGGGTATGGTAATCTATTTGGAATTTGTTCTGTATTTTATATTGTAGCAACTAACTCAACAGGTTTTTAGGGTTTGTGGTAGCGGGTTTAGGGTCGTTAGACCCTAAATCCACCACTACAAACCCTATAAATGTCTTTGACATTTTTATCTTTCCTATGGTGGGTTTTGGGGTGTTATGGGGGTAGGATAATCTATTTGGAATTTGTTGTGTACTTTATATTATAGCAACTAACCCTAAACCCGCCACTACAAACCTTAAAAAATGTCTTTGACGTTTTTTAGCTATCCTATGGTGGGTTTTGGGGGGTATGATAATCTATTTAGAAACCATTCTATACTTTACATTGTAGCAACTAACTCGTCAGGTTTTTGGGGTTTATGGTCGCGGGTTTAGGGTCATTAGACCCTAAACTCGCCACTATAAACCCTAAAAATGTCTTTGACATTTTTTAGCTTTCCTATGGTGGGTTTTAGGGTGTGTGGGAGGGTAATCTATTTGGAAGCCGTTATATACTTTACTGTGAGGATGTACATGTTCAAATGTGAGAATGTACATGTTTTAATGTGATGATGTACATGTTCAAATGTGAGAACGTACGTGTGAAATACCCGGGAATTGCAGGTTAGGAATGATATAGTATATAGTTTGATTAATGTGACTGAGGTTAGTATTAGGGTGGCCCAGAGAATTAAACGACATCTATTCCTAAATTAATCTTTCTCCTTAAAGTGTTTACAATTGTTTGTAACGTTTGGCCCTATTTGACTTTAGATATATTTCGAATATTATACTATTTAAATATTACGTTATCCCCCTAACCTCATTTTGTTATTTAAGCTTTAAAGCACCATTCTAGAATTTTCCTTCCAAACTTATTAATTTTAAATACTTAGAGTTCAAATTCAATTTGGCTTTCTCCTTGTAGTTATTTGATTTCAAGAGTTCAAATCCTAATTGACCACTTAATATGATATTTATTAACTTTCCTCACTCTTCTCTCAACAAATATATTACTAGCATTTTGATTTACCCTTTTAACGTGATTGTTTTCCCTTCTGTTGAACTTTGAAACCATTTACAATATATATCTATTTATCTCTAAACTACTTCCTTCCAAGTAAATGTTTATTAATTAACTTCCTAGATATTTTATTTCTCATCCTTATCTTGTTACAACGGTTAACCACGTTCTTCTATTTCAAATTGTTACTTCATTAATTTAATAATAAGTTCTATACCTTTTAAATATTTGCAATGCTAAATTCTCTTTTGATATTTAATATTTTCTCTCCTTAAACATGGACTTTTAATTACTAAATTAATAATATTCTTCCTTGCTTTACTATTATTTTTCTATTTAAAACATCGGTTTCCTCATTCTTCTTCATCCTCAATACGCCGTTCCTGCGCTTGCACTCTACACAAAATTTCACGCCCTCTTTTCAACTCTTGGTGATTTCACGCTAGTTCCGTCGAGGTCTAATCAATTCTCTGGTGGCAGTTAGTGAATTGTGGGGTAATGTGTTCTAACTAGGTTGTATAATTATTTTACGCGTTGTTCAATGATTCCTGATTGTTGGTTTTGATTACCTAGACGCCGATTACATCGACGAACGCTATCGATAGTCCGGAGCAGTTGGGCTCTTGAGGGTTTTGGTTGATCCAGGTAAATTCTATGCTCAATGATTGTTTGGCTGATGTTTTGTAAAACAATTGGAAAAGGTTTCGTTGTGCTTTTAATGAGTTCTCCGTTATGGTTTGGAAATTCGGGATTGTTTCCCACGTTTTGGAATTGAGGAATTGGATTGTGCTGTGGATTTTGGTTCTGGATTTTGGGGAGTCTTTTGCAGGATGTATTCTATTGTTTGGGAGCCCATAGGTGCTCCCCATGATTGTTATTATTTGCGCTGCACACATGGTTGCAGTTAAGCCCTCTGGTCTACTCTATGTTACTATTGTTTCATAGGGGGTGTGCACACTTAAGGACTTGGGTGAGGTGGTTGTTTGATGGTCCCATAGTGACTGTCCTTTTGTTTGGGATACCATAGGTGATCTCGTATTTGGTATTGAGATGATCTCCTGTTGAAAGCTCCCTACTGTGATTTTAAATGTCGTTTTGGATTCTGAAAGTTCGTCTAATGTTCACCAAATCATTCCTCTCTGATTGAAAATGGCAAATGAGTTCTAAAACATATTTTACAGATTGAGATAGTCTTTACTCAGTTTTTCTGATTTGTGCGATCCTTTCTGTGTTTTTGTCTATGTTTTATGATCGCAGGTATGGATGACTAAGTGTGGGGATTGAGACGGCGAATCACATAGTTTAGGAATTATGAATTATCAAGGCGATATTTTGAATTACAATGGTTAAGAGATATTGTGTTGTTTTCCAAGGTTTTACACACTGAATGTTTCTTTTGGTTTTCGCATAAATTGAGTTAACCTTTGTTCTTGATGTTATTTAGTTCATTAGCCTGAGCACCCATGGGGATTGGGTGTGGCGGTAATGCCCTGGATGTTTTGAAATCCGCTGTTGTTTTAAGGTTATGTTTATTGGAGTATTTACTAATGGTAATTATTGAAAGTTTATGAATCGGCTTTATGAAGTTTGAGCTTTGTACTGAGGTACTTATTAATGACTTTATCCATTTAAGTGTTTCTCATATTGTTGTTGTGATTTACACATGTGTTTTTGGTGGTTTTTGGTTTCTGATCACGCGTTGGAAGCTGCACTTAAGGACCTGTCCAAACGTCTGTCCAGACATCAATGTCCGGACAGGCCCCAAAAGATTTCAAAGATTTTCGTCATTTGGCTGTGTCCGAACATCTGTCTGAGCACCAACGTTCGGACAGTAGGCGAGGACGGGTCCAGCTTGCAAGTCTCGACGTACGTCCGAACTTGCAAGTTCGGACCACGTAAGAATTTTTCCGAAACTTCAACTCTTGACTTGTGTCCGAACATCAATGTCCGGACACAAGTTCGGACAATTGGTATTTCTCAGATCAATCTTCCCGGCTTGTGTCCGAACTTCCAATGTCTGGACACAAGTTCGGACCAACTCTATTTTGCACTTTTAGGACTCGTTTGAAGTCCGTTTTTTTCCGTTTGCGCCGTTAGATTTGTATTTTTATAAGATATCAATTGAGGTAAAATCCAAGGTGTTACAACGTGTTCAATTATGAGAATGTATATGTTTTAATGAACATTTGTACATGTTTGTATGACCATTTGTACAAGTTTTCTCCCTTATATGTACAGGTTTTAATCTAAGGATGTACATATTTAATGATTCGTACTGGTTTATGTGACCATCCATATGTTTTTAATATGAGGATGTATATGTTTTTATATGAGGATGTACATGTTGTAATGACCATTTGTATAGGTTTGTATGACCATCTGTACAAGTTTTCTTTTACATTTGTGGACTATAACCCTTAGCAACGTCAATTTTACTTTTTTTTAAAAAAAAAAATTAAATACATTTTTTTACTTGTTAGATCAACATATGTAGCTTGTATATAAAAATACAAAAGAGTGAAAAAAATAGAAATATGACAAGAAAAAAAAATTGTAAAAAAGAGTTTCACCAATGACAAGATAAACAAAGTAACAAAAAAAATATTTAAAAGCAAAGAAATATGATGTATTTAGAATTTTCTTAGTTACTTAAATTGTACCTATATCAATTTACTATAGTTAATATCTTACAAATACATTTTAACATTTTTATCTTTATATATAATTATTTGGTTTATTTTTATTATTAAATAAAAACTATTAATAAATAATTTTAAATTTATATCTATCAGATTATTTTTATTCTAGAAAAAATAAAGTGTGACGTGTGTAGTGTTAAAAATAAAATTTACCCCTAATTTAGGCGAGAAGTGTGAAATTTAAAAAATGAACAATTACTTATAATCGGAATATTGTTTTAACCTAGAAATCCATTTTCTTTCGGGTTTCACCTTACAAAAGACATGAACAAAACAAACTCGGCAAACGTGTTTGGAGGGCCTTTGACCCGTCTCTTATACATGTTATGATTGTCCCATTCAATTTGATCCTTAGTTCCCTTCCAGGAGATGACGAAACTGCCTATTTGCAAAAGTAAACAAATTATTGATACTAGTTGCGGAAACAAAACCACAAGTGTGACCTTTCTTTCTTGTTTACACTTACCATAATTCATTCCTGAAAAATGAAACCAAACGCAACGCAATGCTGCGACCCCTTTGACCGGCAAAGCAGCAGCAGCAGCCATAACCCAACGACCCGATCTTCCAACTCTTCTACTAGGCTACACGTGATCCCTATACCATCCGCGTCGCACTCAATCATTCTCTCCCTCCCCTTCATTTTATCGCTTTGGATATGTGATTCTTATTAAATTAATATATCCGCACATATCCATCCCCGTATCCGCATCATCCATTACCATTTCTTATTTTCTCTTTCCTCCGTTCTCTCTCTCTCTCTCTCTCTCTCTCTCTGTATCCACTTCCCCCTTTAAGCATTTCTCCGTCCAGTTTTGCTTGCCTACCCTTTCAATCCTTCCGTCCTTCACCCTCCCCTTTCTCCATGTGTCCCTCTCTTCGCCGCTAGGTGAACCGAAAAAACAACAAAATAGGTAACCCAAGCTGCAGCAGCCATCATCATCGCCCATTAATTCTCAGAAGTCGTCAAATCTCTCTCCTCACCACCCAACAACCGGAAAAGAAACTTCTCTTCAATCATCTTCTCCTGCTATATCTGGTCGGTCGGTCGGAAAAGAAAATAACGCCAACGTCTTCTCCCTCTTGATTACTCTCGAGGATGACGCGGAAGTGTTCCCATTGCAGTCACAATGGGCACAACTCCAGGACGTGTCCGAACAGAGGTGTGAAGCTATTTGGTGTACGATTAACCGATGGATCGATCCGGAAGAGTGCTAGTATGGGGAATCTTAGCCACTATACTGGTCATCATAATACTACTCCCGGTATTGGTGGTGGCGCCACCCCTGGTTCGCCAGGTGGTGGTGATACTCCGGATCACGCTGGGGCTGGTTCCGGTGGTGCTGATGGATACGCTTCTGAAGATATCGTTGCCGGATCGTCTTCTGGACGTGAGAGGAAGAAAGGTTTGTCTTGTCTCTGATCTGATATGACGATGCCCTGATTGATTCTTTCGCGTTTTGCGGTGTTTTCTTTGCTCTTAATTCATTGATGAAAACTATCTGTGGATATTTATTAGCTTAATGTTATATATTGATAGATTCGCTCTAGTAAAGCGGATTAGAAATTTAACTTAGAATATTTGTGATGTGGTGTGGTGGTGGTGGTGGTAATTTTGCTGAAGATCTCTCTCCTTCGGGTGATGAATCCCAAAGCCCTAAATCAAAACACAAAAGATAACAAAATATAAAAGTATGACCTGATTTTCTTAACTTTACGAGGCATATAAATCTGCTTATTTCATTTGCTGTTTTATCACTTAATTATCGCAGCATATTCATGCAACAAGCTAGGGTGACTGACAGAACTACGTAATTCTTCTCATTGTCATGCTATTTTTCCCCTAAAAATTAACTTAGAATATTCATAATTTGCAAACTTAGGGCACAAAATTGTAGCATTGTCCCTCCCACAATATTCTGTGGCTTTTCAGGTGATAACCTCACTGACTCTAGTGGGAACTCTGGATTGGCTGTGTAGTATTCCGCATTTTTTATTCCGTTTCATTCATTGGTTTGAGACTTTGAGATCAAATATTATAAAGGATTGGTATTTTGATAGCACTAGATTTAGAGAGAAACATGAATGCGATTGAGCCCTTTTGATTCGGTATAGTCGTGGTTTCTTTATCTAGTGGTTATTTTTCATTTTGTGAATAATCTTGAAGGTCTCTTTTGGAAGTTGAATACTGGTTTTGGAGGTCTATGATGTCTTATGTAAGCAGATAGAATTTATGTAGTATTTACTGAATTTAATGAGTAATTAAGGAGCATGTACTACACCAATTTAATCCTGCTTGTAGTTGTGCGCAATATATGTGACAGACAGTGATTTTGTAGTGACTATTCATAAATGCGGCTGATATTCTGAAATGGCTTACTATAGGGTCTTATCAATTATGACACATGCTTGAAACCTAGAGAACTAGTTTGGAATGTCTGCTAATGTTGGTCATTGATTAGTGGTGCTGTGATGTTATTGTGCAAGAAAAAAGAGAAATGATTCTGATTGTAAGCTACTTGATTGTGCTCTGCTGATAAGTGTAGAAAGAGCTGTTTTTGTACTATAATACACATGATGGAGCATATTTCGTACAGTATTGTTTCATCTCTCACTTCTTTGGTTGAAAAATCAGATGTACTCTTGAATCTTGATTGAAGTAAAATTGTGTTTTGTTTTCCAGGTGTTCCATGGACAGAGGAAGAGCACCGAATGTTCTTGCTTGGGCTGCAAAAGCTTGGAAAGGGTGACTGGCGTGGGATATCTCGAAATTATGTCATATCAAGGACCCCAACGCAGGTTGCGAGCCATGCCCAGAAATATTTTATCAGGCAAAGCAACTTGTCTAGAAGGAAAAGGAGATCCAGCTTGTTTGATATTGTAGCTGAAGAGGTGCTAGCCGCTTGTTGCTTTGTACGAGCAGTATTTATGTACATACGATCTGATGAACATTCTTGCGCATTCATTTCTGTGCATTATGTTAGTTATGGTACACCTGATTGAGCTTAATGGATCTTAATGCAAATGGAAGTCAGATATTGATCTTTCATTTCTTGAAGATAGGATAGCTTGGGATCTCAGTCACTGCAAATTATGACATTTAGTGTTTGTGGATTCATCTCTGTGATGTTAGTTATGGTACATCTAATTGAGCTTCATGGATCTTAATGCAAATGGAAGCCTTATATTCATCTTTCATTTCTTGAAGGTAGAATTTGTTGAGATCACACAATGAATTATGACATTTAGTTTTTGTGGTTCATTGCTAAAGATCCTTGCATGAGTGGCTTTTGATCTTGTCTCGTGACCTTCTCATGATACCTCATTGAATAGCTTGATATCATTGAAATGTTAAAGCTAGGCTAGGATTACGTTTGTAAGAGGCTATAGGTGCAGATCTGACTAGATTTCATTGAATTCTTGAGCCTGTGTCAGTAGATATTTGCTGCTTCTGCTGGCTGCATGCTTTGCATTTTAGTCCACTTCTGCCCAATTCTTGAGTCTCTCTCTCAGATTTTACATCTTGTAACATGCTCATTATATGATTTTAGAGAAAGTGGATTTTGGTTATGACTTATAAACTTATTCCACTTTTTTCACATCCTTTTTTAGGCTGAAGATACACCCATGGTGTCGCATGACTTCTTCTCCGTTAACCCACAGGATCCTGAAACCCACAATAGTCAGGGAAACAACTCGCTGCCTCCTCCGCTCGAGGAAGAATGTGAATCAATGGCTTCCACTAATTCAACTGCTGATGCGGACTCTAATTCAGCACCAAACCCTGAGTCATCACAAATATCCAACCCCCAGCCCATGGTCGTCTCCTCCCAGAACTGCTACCCTGTTATGTACCCTACTTTCTACCCTGGATACTACCCATTTTCTGTTCAGTTCTTTGCACCATACGAGACCTCCAGTGTGCCTACCACTGAGTTAGCACCAATCCCAAATCCTGCTGGGGAGACCCACGAGGTGCTCAAGCCTACAGCCGTCCATTCAAATCGACCAATCAATGTGGATGAGCTTGTTGGCATGTCAAAGCTAAGCTTGGGAGAGTCACTCGGGCATGGGGAGCCTTCAAGCCTCTCTTTGAAGCTGCTAGAGGGGACGACATCCCGGCAATCTGCCTTCCACCCAAATCCTGTTGGGGACCCTGGCCCTCCAAACACAAATATCAACTCGACAACTAGCCATAGCCCTATCCATGCTCTTTAAAGAACAGAAAACTTACTTTACTGACTGATCAAATGATTCTTTATAAGGTCATCTTAGATCAATGGACTCTTGATCAAGCTCACCTCGGTTTCCTTCAGATGAGTCAATGTCAGTGCAACAACCATGATGTGCAGTTTGCTTTCCCCTTTTTTTTTCTTTTGGTTGTGATACTCACACTCGTCCTCTAAATTTATTTTGTTTTTAGTTCTAACTTAATAATCCTTGTTTGTAGGATTTACAGCTTTATAACTCATGAGTAGTGATATATATAAATAGTACCACATTATAGGTTTTCGTATATGGACAATGTTTTGTTTCAGCACTGTCGGAGCTTTTGTTTGCAGTGTTTGTTAGGAAGTATAATGAGTTCTTTGTTGAGATCAGTTTTGCTCTTTGCCATTTTTATATGCTTCTTCACAACCATACTCAGAATAAAGGATTTGCAGTGAGCTCTATCTTGTCGAGTCCATTTCTACAACTGAATAATGCTCTGTTCCTCCTGTTGGGTTACTACGGTGTCTGCTCCAATCACCGGCTACTCTTATCTAAACCCCGAGGACTACCATGACACGGCTTGCCTTGTGCTTGTGGGGATACCTTTTACAGGTCGTTTGGTAATTGGTAGGAGGTAATAGAATTATAATTCCTTGAATTGAAATAATTACACTATTTTGGTTGAAGGAATTTGAATTCCAAGAATTTTGGTAACTGTCAAATTATGGTCTTATTTTGGGAATAGTATTCCCTGATTTTTAGCTGGCAACTCCTTCATCACTTCAGACGTGATAATTAATTATAGATACATATATTTCATAATTTTCACCAATATAAATGCAACTAATTATTTATCTTCTATTTTTATCCTATATTTTTCTCTCAAACTTGTTATTCTTCAAATTTTGCTACGCTTTCAAAATCATTTCTATTTCTATATGACACTTTATCTTTTTGTTTTGAATAAATTTACTATTTATTTATTTGGTTTGATCTAGTTATGAAAGTGTAGAATGTTTTACTACATTTGAATACTTAGTAATATTTTTTATGACCTTTTGAGATCCAGTTCACTTCGTAAACGAACTAGTTTAATTAATCACATACATATTACATGCCAATATATAATAAGTTTAATGTCTCCTTTTACATTCTACATGCTCAATAATTACAAATTTATATTCATAATATCAATTTAATGTTATCTAGAAAGTTTAAATAGAAATTAAGAGAAAATTTAAAAATAACTTATTGTCTTATTTTTTGGGTTCTTATAATTATGACAAATAAAATTTATTATTATTTATCAAATATATTTTTACAAATTCTCAATTTAATATATATAATTAAAAGTTGAACATGCAACTAATAAAAACGTGTTAAATGTCAATGATTTATTAGTAACTTAATACTTATTCCAAGTCTAACCAAACAAAGAAACGATCAAATTCCAGGTATGTCTATCATAACAACCAAACGATGTCATATTCTATTCTTGGAATTCTATTCCAGGAATTAACATTCCAAAAACCAAACGATCCGTTAGTTTTTATCTTTTCCCATGTTTAATGATTATAGTGGTATGTGATGAATTTTGGGGTTTTATAAATTTTCTTTTTTAGTGGTTATTTTATGATCCAATAATAAATATAGTGATATTTTATGAAAAATTCTATAAATTTTATAACATGTGATAGACATGTCACACTTGTGTCGAAAATAACATTAGTATTAAAAAAAATTTAACTCATCTTTCGGACCTAAATTTAATTAAGAACTAGCAAATAATGTTGGTTAGTTATCTGTGGACACTGGACAGAATATGTTCCGAGCCGGAACATTCTGAATCACTGGACTAAACGTATTATAATAAACTCTGCACTACATATATAAATTGTTTGACTCCTAAAAAGGCAAATTCATATTTATATTAGTAAGACAACTATTTGCATATAAATATAATAATTACATAATTATTGAATATATTCATATAATCACTTTTAGCTATATTTTCTTTCTCTGTTAATACTAACATAAGTGTGCAACTTTGTACGAATTGTAACACATAAATGTAAGGATTATAACAAAGACACATAGTTTCCCTTCTTCTGTTTTACTGTAACAAATTGACAATCCGTAAAATGATTACTTACTTCTTTTCTGAATTCAATAATTGACGTTATATTGATAAAAAATATATTCTAAAATGATATATTGATAGACCTTTTCGACGCATGTGCTAAAAACGTTCGATTTATAGAGATAGAGTGCATTTTTTTGGTTGACGCGGACTGTTAAAATAAATATTATTGTGAAATTGATATGATTAAAGTAATGGATTCTATAAAATAAAGTTGACATAAAATAAATGGAAAATTTGAACAGACAAGTTCAAATGAGAAAAAACCCACCTATATTGATCTGCTTCACATTGGGATAGCAGTCATGGAGACTATATGACTAGTTTGTCCAAAACATTGTTGTATGGAAAAGATAGAGCGCGTTGATTGCCGGCCGATTAAAAGAGGAGCAAACGCAGGAATAGGAATTGTTGCGTTACAAATAATGCAACTCTGTTAACCAATCAATAAGCTTAGAATGGTTTAAATGGGGGTTTCAATGAAAAAAAGACCACTAATTATCTAACACATTTTGTACAGATATGTCTTGAGTGCCTCGTCTTGTTTTTTCGTTTAACGACGAGCCTTAAAACTTTATATAGGAGCATTGTTTTCGAAAAAAAAAACTTTATATAGCAGGGGCTAAAAAAAAGGAAAAATGGATACTACTAAAATCTTTGTTTCATAAAATATCATAGCTTTTAAAAAGTTTTTCAGATACTATAAATAAATAATTTTAACTTATCAGATATCACAAATTATTAACCAAAATTTTTTAAGACCAAAATACTCCTATTTATTAATAAATATAGTTCACAGTATACCATATAAATATTTTAATTCACAAGATATTACAACATTTATCAAAATATATTAAAAATAGTAAAAAATAATAAAAATGCATAGGTTCATTGAAAATTATAAAATTAAAAATACCAAATATAATTATAAAATTACTAAAAACGTAAAAAAAATTAAAATAAATTTTAAAAAATCAAGTAGTTAAGAGAATGATTATCCAAATTTTTTATAATATTTTTACTCTAATAATATAAAATATTATCATAAAAAAATTAAGTATATATAAAGTAAGATTGTAAAAAATTAAATTATCATTCTCTTTACTATTTTTGTCAATTTTTAATCAAATTTGTGGCTTCTCTAATATAATTATACCTTGTATTATTCTTCAAATTTGTAGAGATTTTATATTATATATATGGTATTTTTTTAACCTATATAAGAAAAAGTTAACTTTTGCTACTTATTTTTTCAAAAAAAATTTAATAATTTTTGTTTTATTTTTGAGTTAAATATATATTTTTATAAAGTGATATTATATAAAAATATGATATGCTAACTAAATAATTTGAAAAAAATAAAACAATAGATATGAGTAGTATAGTTTAATATTTTTTGATAATATCATTTATATATTTTAATTCAAACAAAAATTAATAAACTTGGAAAAATTAATGTTCTTCATATAAGGGCTAAAATTGAAAAATAGACAAAAATAGTACAATAAGAAGCATAAATGTGATGAAAAATAGACAAAAATAGTAAAGAGAATGATAATTTAATTTTTTATAATTTACTTAATATAAATTTAATTTTTAATCATACTATTTTACATTGTTAAAATACTTTGAGTAAAAATATTATAAAAAATTTAAATTATCATTCTTTTAAATGATATATAGTAGTATTTATTATATTTTAAAAAATAATAATTATATATGCGATTTTTTATTTTATCAAATTTAACCGATAAAATATAAACTAAAATATTTATTATTTTTTAACTGTTTTAATATATATTTAATTAAGTTTGTGCAAACATTATGTGGTATACCGTAAACTATGTTTATTAACAAGTAGGGATATTTTGGTATCAAAAAGTATTTGGTTAGTAATTTGTGGTATCTGATGAATCAAAACTATTTTTTGTGATATCCGAAAAACTTTTTTTTTAAACTATGGTTTTTGTGAATAATAAATTTTTAGTGGTATCCCGTGAATTTTCCAAAAAAGAAAGATACCACTAAAATCTTTTGTAGTTATACTATACTCTTTTATTGAAACCTTGTCACAAGATACCCCTGAAATCTTTCAAAATTCATAAAAGACCTCTTTTTCGTAACGTCCATCAACTTTGTCGTTAACCCCACCCGAAAAATGATATTTTTGCCCCTGCCTTTTTTTCAAAAAAAATCAAGATATACCCTTAAAAACTTTCACAATTAACAATATACCCCTTTTTAAAAATACATTCATAAAATACCTCTAAAAAGTTCTAAAATTCAAAAAATACCCCTAATCCGTGAAATGACTTTAAATAATGACTATTGTACCCCGTACATTCCAGGTCATGTTTCAAGCTCACATCATGCCTTTTATTTAGGGAATTTCATGAAATTTAACAAAAAAAATATTTTAAAACACTACAAGAATATAAATAATTTCAAAAAATAATTTTAAAAATTAATATTTCTTAAATATTAAACATACATAAACTCCAATTTTTTTTCACCTCATTTTTTTACATTCCTGACTACTTATCTATATATATATATAAATATATGTGTTGATTTATAAACAAAACTAATCCAATATAAAATGAGGTAACTAAAACTATATATAATTACCTCATATATATTGGATTTCATTTGTTTATAAGTTGACATATATAAGCTTGATATAACATTTAATCATTATCTAACCATTAGAGCTGTCAAAATTTGATCCAACCTGAAAACCCGTCCGTTTTATCTGAACCCGATGCCTGACCGAAACCTGAAAATATTTAAATATAATAAACCCGAAACCGATTGGGCAAAACCCAAAGTGACCCGAACCCGAAATGACCCAAAAATTTATATCCCAAAACCGATCCAATCTCGAAATGAAACGAAATAATAGTAAATAAATATTAGTCAAACTTGAATAACATGAAATAATAGTGACCATAAATTATTCTAAACGTGGTGATCCAAATGAATATAACAAAAAACTTGATTCAAATTTAGTATATCCGAATGAAATTCAAATTAGGCTTTGTATTGAATTTTCTATAATCTATTGTAGTATATTCTTATAAAAAATTAGGTATATTATTTAATAATTTTTTCAAAAATATTAACACCCGAAATAACCGAACCCGATTCTATACGACACTATTACAACCCGAACCCAATGACCCTGACCCGGACCCGAAATGACCCAAAAGTTTAATGACCCAAACGGATATGATCCGAAAAGATATGACCCAAAACCTGAACGGATAACCGTTTGCCAGGTCTACTAATATTTTAATGAAAAAGAAAGATTGATAAATAATGAAGAAAGGTTAAAAACAATGAGAAGAAAAATAATAATTTATTGAAGTTTTGTGTATGTTTAATGTTTAAGAATCATTAATCTTACTTCACCTCTTTTTATAATTTTATAATTTTTTAAAATATTTTTCTAGTTTTTAATATTTTTTGTAGAATTTCATGAAATGCCTTAAATAAAAAAGGATATGTTGTGAACTTGAAATATGACCTAAAATGTAAGGGATACAATAGTCATTATTCAAGGTCATTTGACGGATTAGGGGTATTTTGTGAATTATGAAACTTTTTAGGGGCATTTTGTGAATGTATTCTTAAAAAGGGGTATATTGTGAATTGTGAAATTTTTAGGGGTAAATCATGAATTTTAAAAGAAAAGATGGGAGTAAAAATGTCATTTCTAGGTGAGGTTAATGACCGAGTTGATGACGATACGAAAAAAGAGTACTCCCTCCGTCCTATTCAAAGTGTCCAGTTTACTATTTGGATGTGTCGTTTGATTTCAATATTTAACCTATAAGATAATATATTTTATAAATCTATGTTTTATAATGGACTCCTTATATGAAAAACTATATATTATACAACTTAATTTTAAAATTTATTTTATCTTATTGTATTAGAGTGGAAAAACGTGCCAAAAAAGTAAACAAAATATTTATGACAGGACAGAGGTAGTACTTTATAATTTCAAAAGATTTTAGGGGTATTTTGTGACAAAGTTTAAAAAATAATATATTGTGAATTATGAAAGATTGTAAGGGTATATTAGGAGAAATTGATTCGTTATTTGAGAATTATTTTCTCTCTCCGTTAGAGATCCGACTCTTCATCCAACTTGCCATAAAGTTTTGAGTTCTTCTTTTATCTCTACCCCGTTTTCTTAATTTTGCAACGTTATCCCAAATTTCGTCTCTGGCGGTGGGCTGCTTAATTTCGTGAATCCTGCAATGACCGACAAGTTGGGGACGGAAGGAGCAATGGATTACCTTGCCGACGAGAGGAAGAAGGCAGGGCAGGGTTTGATGTTGATTCTATGAAGGTTGTTTGGGCCGGTGGCAAGCACAAGCTTGATGTTTCCGATCGTATGGCTCGTCTTGTCGCCAGCGATCCGGTGATCTTCCTCTCCCTCTCTCTGTCTGTCTTTATGCGTGAGACTGTAAATTTGATCACTCGATCCCATTGCACCTGTTGGTTATCACATACACTTGTTTGTAAATAAATACTCGATGTATCAGCCATCCGACCTTCTGCTACGTTTTTAATCTTCTGATGATTGCCACTTCGCTGCAGCCTTTATAGGGTTATTGCCGTTGTTTCTGCTTTTTCTTCACTCATCAATACTGCGTCTAATTGACTGCTTCTCTGCTGGGGTTTCAGGTGTTTAGGAAGGATGACAGGGTTCGTCTTGAGAGGAAGGATTTGTTGAAGAACACCTTGAAAAAAGCTGCCCATGCATGGAAAAGGATTAATGAGCTTCGCTTAACTGGTAAAATTCCAGCTTTGAAGTTTCTTTGTCTCTCCTTAGTTTTTCTTGATTTGTTTATTTCTGTAATTAAAGCATCATTTCACAATAATTGCAGAAGAAGAGGCTGGTAAACTAAGGTCTTTTGTCGATCAGCCTGCCTACACAGACCTCCATTGGGTAAGGTATCTGACTTTTTCTACTAATGGTCGTTCCTTTTGACGGCTTGAGAAGTGAGAACATTCTACTATACGTTTTGATCTTCTTTCTAATAATTTTGTAGGGTATGTTTATTCCTGCTATTAAAGGGCAAGGCACTGAGGAGCAGAAGAAAAAATGGTTGCCAATGGCTTATAGGATGCAAATCATTGGATGTTATGCTCAGACTGAACTTGGTCATGGGTCCAATGTTCAAGGTCTTGAGACCACTGCGACATTTGATCCTGAGACAGATGAATTTGTCATTCACAGTCCAACATTGACTTCTAGTAAAGTGAGTGCGACTGGCCTGAGCTTGCCTGTGATCATTGACTAAGCGTGTGATTATTGTTGTTTATCTGATCTGATCCTATCCTGTCAATGTCATTGGTCGATAAACTGTTATAATCTCACTTTGCAATAGTGTTAATACTGTCGTTTCACACTTTTTTAATATGCTATCAGTGGTGGCCTGGTGGACTTGGAAAAGTATCCACTCATGCAGTTGTCTATGCACGCCTGGTAACAGATGGAAAGGATCATGGAATCAATGGTAAGAAACTTTACCGCTACTGGCTTTTCTCTAACTGATTTACCTTGTTCGTCCTAGTTTCTTGAAATTAAAGGGTTTAATTTTTGTTTTGTTTGTATTATTAACAGTGCTCGTGCATAGTTGCTCTGTTTACGATTCATGTTTTCTATAATTTCTACAAAATGGCTCGGCTAACCAATCAAATCATTATACTCTAGGTTTTGTGGTGCAACTTCGGAGCTTAGATGATCACCTGCCTCTACCAGGGATCACAGTTGGTGATATTGGGATGAAATTTGGAAATGGAGCTTATAATACTATGGACAATGGGCTTTTGAGGTTCGATCATGTGCGCATTCCAAGAGACCAGATGCTTATGCGGTGTGTTCCCTCAGATGTGTTCTATTATGCTGTTTCGTATGTATTCAAAAGCCAGATTTCAGTTTAGGTTGTCACAAGCTAACCCTGTGTTGTGCCTCCCCTAAATTTTGTTTTGACCCCTGCTCTCTGTAGTTTTGGAATTATCTTTCATTCACACTGTTGGTAATGTTTTCTCTTGAATTTTCTCTTATTCTACTGCATCCTTGTGGTTGAACATGATTGGTTATAGGTTAGAATGATGCACAAATATTTTCTTCTAAGTGTATGCGGACTAAACTCTTAGAAACTGGTTGATAATTTTGTAGATCTGCATATATCTTAGATTTTTGTTTGTTGTGCAGTGTGTGCAGGTGACAAGGGAGGGTAAGTCGTCCAGTCTGATGTTCCAAGGCAACTATTGTATGGGACTATGGTCTATGTGAGGCAGACTATTGTTGCTGATGCTTCCTGTGCTTTATCTCGAGCTGTTTGTGTTGCCACAAGATATAGCTGTGTCCGCCGACAATTTGGTTCACAGGATGGACATGAAGTTCAGGTAACTTCAGTAATATTATGTAAAAGAAAAAAAACTCTATTTTGTAGAACAAATCCCTTGCCACATTTCTATCCATTCTAAACTTGTTACTTTAGCGCCCATTTATTATATATCTCTATTTTTCTGTATCCTTTAATATGACGAATAATATTCACTGATAAGTTGCTCAAAAATAAAAAAATTCACTGATAAAGTTGTGCTGTTTCTTTTAAGGTTATTGATTACAAGACCCAGCAAAATAGGCTTTTTCCTCTGCTTGCTTCTGCTTATGCGTTCAGATTTGTTGGTGAATGGTTGCAATGGCTCTACACGGATGTTACAGAGAGATTGAACGCCAATGATTTCTCCACATTGCCTGAAGCTCATGCTTGCACTGCTGGCCTCAAGTCTTTGACTACCTCTGTTACTGCTGTACGTAATACTTCACTGGATCTTCAGTTTTCTTTCCATGTTTAATACTGGTTGGTTATATTTTCTTATCTTCACATTGGTCACTACCATGGCATGACATTTTGATGGTATACAATCCAGAATATTAATGGAATGGTGGTTGTCGATGTGGTCAGGTGTATGGCATGAGTGGCCCTGATTTCTGTTTTTTCTTTTCTTATCTGCAGGACGCAATTGAGGAATGCCGAAAACTATGCGGTGGCCATGGTTACCTGTGTAGCAGTGGGCTGCCTGAGTTATTCGCTGTTTATGTCCCCTCTTGCACATATGAAGGCGACAACGTTGTGCTACTTTTTGCAGGTAAGGGATGATGTTCACTCTCCGTAGAACAAAAATGAAGATTCCACATGTAGAGAGTTCTTTTTAAATATCATCTGGTTGCTTTTGTTGGGGTGTAATTCAGAATATCAACTATCTACCCCACAGCTCAAGAGTCTGATCTATCCTTTTGCAGGTTGCTAGATTCCTTATGAAAACTGTTTCTCAAATGGGCTCAGGTAAGAAGCTTGTAGGGACGATTGCATATATGGGGCGGCTTGAGCAATTAATGCAGTATCGGTGCAATGTCCAAAGAGGTTGGTCCATATTTTGGCTGTACATAATTGATGTAATTTAGAAATCACTGAGCTTGTTTTCACAACCTCTTTGATAGTCAGATTGTAGATAATTTTCATCTGTAATTATGTGTTAATTATTAAACTGCTATTACAGCTGAAGACTGGTCAAATCTGAATGTCATAGTTGAGGTTTTTGAAGCTAGAGCGGCTAGGATGTCTGTTGCTTGTGCTCAGAGTCTAAGCAAATTTTCAAACCTAGAAGAAGGTACTTATTCTACAGTATAACAGTGGTGTGGTTTCGATCTTTATATGATATAAACACTGGTCTGCCTTACCTTCCTCTCTTCTGCTCTTTGCTCATATTGTATTTCCTTGGGTCTACCCTGTTCTATTTCTTTCAGGTTTTTCTGAACTGTCAGCTGATCTTGCTGACGTTGCTGTAGCTCACTGTCAGCTGATCATAGTTTCAAAGTAAGTATTTATCCTCTTTTTGGGTTTTCTTTTTCTGCCTCTGGTTTCTTCTCTCTTCATCTTGCCATGTCAGAACTTGTAGAGCCAAATGATTTGACTGGTAACATTGAGCATTAAGTTAATAGAGTTTCATAAGTTCATAACGAGCCTAGATTATGATACTTTAAGTGACATGTCTGTTACTGATGATGGCAGTTCAAGTTTCAGTAAATACGGAGGATTATCTAAGTTAAATGCTAAGACACCTAGTCATAAATGTGTATTACAGGGAGAAGCACTGACTTTACCTCACTTTGTTCTTCTGTGTCATTCGCATAGATTCATTGAGAAACTGCAGCAAGAAATAGCAGGAAATGGAGTCAAACAACAGCTGGAGGTTCTATGCGGTGTGTATGCACTCTCAATCCTCAAGAAGCATCTTGGTGATTTCCTCTCCACTGGCTGCATCACACCAAAGCAAGCTTCATTCGCAAATGATTTCCTCAGATCTCTATACTCTAAGGTTATTCTTCCCACAATTGATGATTCTTTCTGACTTGCTTGTAAACGCTGGACAATATTTTTTTGGGTGGAAATTCATTTTTTATCGTGTTTTGCAATTTCAGGTTCGGCCTAATGCGGTTGCTCTTGTCGATTCATTCAACTACACGGATCACTACCTCGGCTCGATTCTGGGTCGTTACGATGGTAATGTTTATCCGAAGCTGTACGAGGAGGCTTGGAAAGATCCTCTGAATGAATCAGTCGTGGTCGAAGGATACAATGAGTATGTTAGACCAGTGCTGAAGCAACAGCTCAGAATGTCCAGGCTGTAATATATTTGACCGGTTGCAGAACAGCAGGTTGGTTAAGTTGATAACATTTTATACAGTTTTAACGGGAAAATGCAAAACGGAGATCCCAAATAAATTTAGATAGAGCATATTTATATGGACCGTGGTCTCTTCTGGGTGATTTCCAGTTGTTCTTTTTTTTTTGCAATTTCAATAAGGGGAATAGGTATTTAAGTTTTTTTAAAATATAGGTTACAATATCATATCTGTTGTGTGAGTTGTACGTGTTGATGAAGAACAAAATGTTCTTCATGGAGGATACATAGGCTGTGGAGGCTGAAGGAAGAGCTATATGCTGCCTGCTTAGTATATAATCAGATGTCCCTGTTGTAGCTTCATCATACTAGTAGCATAAAAGTATCCATCTGGATGGATAGCTTTATTCTGGAGTTCATTTGCACACCACAGTGAGCAGCCAGAAAAGGGGGGGCTTCCACCCCCAAAAGTGAAAACAAGTCTGCTTTGTCCTATTGTATACTCATTTATGTTCTGGTATGCCCATCTAATGTATGAGTATATTATCTGCCACTGACTGATGACTAAGGAAGATGATAAGGCGAAGCAAGGTAGCTGTTCCTGTCTGTAGTAGAGGACAGACGGGACCAGGGGCGTGGTTCTGAAAGTAGGCAGGCATTTGACAAAATGATAAAAAGGTCCCCCCATTATATATCCACCCTTTTGCCTTGGCTACAAAGATACACTGACATGTATATATAGTGCTTTGCTTCAATGAGGGAAACCTACCCTTCTGAAGATCCTAAAGCTTCACGACAAGAAAGTAGCCAATGCGGTATGAGATCGAACAAAACTAATGTTCACCAATATCACAACCAAAGACCACTACAATAACTTGCTTTGGATTATCCTGTATGGTTCAATTGAATCACACCTGATGATATATAGGGGTCCAACAACAAGCACAGCAAACCATAAGGTCAACTTTAAAAGAGAAAATTTTATCCAACAATATCAATAGAAATGTCCTAAAACTAAATCTTATGACTATAGGAGTAAACAAACACAATGATAAATAATGCTCACTAATAGACAAAACACAATTTCATCGGTTTCAATTTCGGGTAAACGGTTATGATTTTTGCAAATTTCCTACATTTCCAATTTTGACCGTTGCCATTAAGTATAAAAAACCCGTTGCACTTTAAACAACTTGTGTGTGAAAAGAAAAAAAAAATACTATCATTCATCACCTGCCTACTGAAATTCATTACTATATAACATAGAATCCACTAACATAATAGTTAAAATACCCAAGGTACAAAAAGAAACTAACTTAACGACACGGGCACAGGACAATTGTCGAAACATAAGTTAAGTAGTAGTGATTTATCATACGCCAATGAAATTTGATCATGACTTTGGCTTGCCAACACGTAACATATATAGGTATAAACCAAATTAACTTTTTTCTTAAACTCCATTTTTTATACTACAATATAGTGACAAATGTCTACCTTTGTACTTTTATAATTATTACTCTTGATCGGTAAGCAGCGAAGCACACAACTCTCACAAAACGGCAAAAACCATGGAAGTCTTCCCATTCCTTCCTTCCTCCCTTTACCGTAAATCATCTGTTGGACTCAATGATTATTATTATGGCGGTGGCTTTCATGCTCTCAGTCAGATCGAATACTAATAATATACACTACGGCAGGTTCACATGGTGATATAGGAGGGAGTATTTGGTCCCTCTCATGATTTCTTTCCGTTTTTCATCATTAAGAGCTTACAATTGTCAGTTCATGACTGGTCAACAAATATGTAATTGCTTTATCTGGAGGTTATGAGGGAGGAGGAGGTCAGGTTGAGCCTTGAGGGGGGGGTGGTAGCTCAGTACTAGTACTTTTTACGCATAAATGTCAAGCAAACACGAGGTCTAGAAAGATAAAAAAGTAAAAATAAGATGCATACCATAAGTGGAAGTATTCTCTGCAACTAGCTAGCTGGCAGTGGCACAGTTTGATATTAACTATAATCATGTAGTAGTAGAATAGTACGTAGAAAACTGAAAGTACCGAATGTGGTAGTATTAATTATTAATTGGTTGGTTACCCATAATCATTAATTGCAATTAGCTTAGCTAGACTCCATGTGTTTTAATTGATTGAGATATCGCACTATTTATATACTACTATATATATATATCATATCGTAATTTATAGTAGAATTCATAGCAGTATATTGCAACTTGAAGTTGACAGTATCTGTTATTTAAATTGTGAATATCATATAAGAAACCCTTATTTTTGGATGATGCACAAATTGTACCTCTCGAAAGAGGAGGATTTTGGTTGTAACATCTAAGTGCCAAGTATATATGGACAGTTTATAAAGTGTGAAACTCTTACCCGAATCTTTGCATCTCCAGTTACATATTTGGTTGTAAGCAACAAATGTGAATGTTTTTCAAATACTATAAGCACAATACATGGGAAGTGGAAATCGAGAATGTAAAACGGCTCTCTATTGAGAGAGTCGCCGGGGGTGGTTGGGTGTATGTAATGATTGACGCCGCCCAATCATCTTCCTCTTCTTTCACTCGTGATGTCGTCACATCCCATTTCCACCGTCTGCATTTTCTTCTCCCAAAGCAAATCATGGCGTACTCCTACTCCTCCCTTACACGGTTCACTTGCATGCTGTAAATCAAGCTTACCTTGTGTCGCTCATGATACTATTTGTTATGCTCCTCACTTCAAACCACAATACCATAAAACTACATAAAGCTACCGATCGTTGTGCCAGAAAAAATCACATCTGTAATTTGCTAAAACATATCCTCCACCAAACTTGTTGTCTTCTACGGAAACTCAGAGCTCACTCCTCCAATGGCAATTCCCAACCTCAACTCGACGATGCTACTTGTTGAAAGGTGCCTTATTGGCAGACTCTACCACCGATACGACATGGTTCCATCAACCCTCCGCATCACACTTTCGAAATCATGTGCTCCTTTCAGCTCCTTAAAAATTATAAAGCAACTCCATTCACCTTAATCGTTGAGTTGAGTTTGAAGAGCTTCAAGGTCTACTAGCGGTCCGGTGCTCTTCCACAGACCATGGCTCGTGGATGGAGCCCTGTTCACATTACAAAGGCTGCAACCAGGTCTTGCAATTGAGGAACATACTTTCGACTAGATTCCTTGCTGGGTGCAGATTTATGGTGTTCCACCAATGCATCTCAACCCGTGCTTTGCTTTCAAAGCAAAGGAAATTCTCAGCTGCTACACGGGCATCATGGAGGATCCTGAAGCACTCACTACGACCATATGAGAATCCGTATCCTCATCAACCTTCACGAGCTGATCATGAAGAGACTACCAATGCCTAATAAACAACAGAAGTACAATCTTCTCCATCTCCTATGATGATATGCCTTTAATCTGTAGGAATTGCGGTGGTCTTCACCCATGATGTGTCCCACCCAATTCTCTACTAAAGCATGTTTACCGGATGAGTATGTCATGCACCTATCTCCAACAACGGTTAGCTTCACTCTGGTCCAGAGTATCCAAGCATCCAACGACATGGATTATACCAAACTTGCTAGGCCAGGAGAACCATATAATCTCAACTGATCTACACTTGGCCATGCACAAGCCAAGTCCAACAAATCCTCCAAGCCTTAATCAGTTGCGCAAGAATTACTCTGCCAGGAAGACGACCCTTTCCACGGAGGCACGTGAATGCTTTAAATATGGCCAGCGGTTGCGTATTCACTACCCCTATCCACGGAGATCTTTAGCAAATATTGACACATTCTGAGGGGAAGCGGAGTAAGTGAAGAAATAACCCCATCGACTTCAATAGCAGTTTTGGAATGTCATTAACGCTCGTCAAAAGTCCAAGCTCTCGTATGTTTTCCACAAACTAAGGAGAGGATGATGATCAGAGAGTAGTATGGTCAAGAAGATTTATTGCTGGGAGGGCTTGAAGTTTTGAGCCTTGATGGGCTGATGAGAGTGATTGGAAGTCCAGGATTTTTAAGTATACCGCATTGCTTGCAGTTGGTGTTTCGGATTCTTCATTTGAAGTTTCCTATGAATTTCTTTTCAATTTCTAGCTAAGGACTTTCCTAAGCTGTGTAGACCGTTCACGGTTAATGTACTGCTACACATGTAGCCCCCTTATCAAAAAAAAAGGAAGACGACCCTTTCCTAGCTCTCACCCTTGGTCCACCTAACCACATTAGAAACTCATGCACCTCCCTTGAACATGGTCCACTTAATTTAGTGTTTCAAGGGGTTGCTTACTTCCCATGAATAATGGGAGCATTCCAAGCATCAGCTCTTTAAGCAGGGGTAAAAGACCACTTATGCCCTCGCCAAACCTGGTGATCTTCCAACCCCAGATCAAGAAATCCCCAGGGGGCGACTGGATCCATCCAGATGGATAGAGGAGAAGAAGCAATTTACAATCCCAGAGGGATAGAGGAAGAAGCAACTTTTAAGAAGAAAGTACGTTTCAAGGCTTTGGAGTTTAATCCTCCTATAGGTGTCTTGAAAGCTAGGTTTCAAGTTTTCTCTGTTCTAGTCCCGGGTTCTCTTTAGGTTTTGATTGGAAAGTTTTTTTGATGATGAAATTCTAAAGTCTGTGGTGATGGATGGTTGGAAGTTGATGATGGTGTTAAACCAATGTCTCGTCAATATTAGAGGTTAGTTTGCTAGTGTTTTATGCTAATGATCAAGGTGGTGTCTATGTATCACTCCATAGGATTAATGTTGTATGAGGAATACAAACCATACCTTGTACTTTGTCAAGCCTCATAACTTGGTCGGTAGAGGAGAGGTATCCTAGAATCAATGGATTCAAAACCTGTCCATGAGCAATGTTCAAAATAGGAACACCAATCATAATGTACATTGCACCTTTTAGTGAAGCAATTCGTATTTGAGAATAGCCACATGATGCTACTAGAGTTAGGGAATTAGTGTATAGAACAATTAGGTATTATAAACAATACATAGCTTAAAAAGAACCATTGTTGCTAGAAGCATATATATTCTATTTTTATAGAACACCTTCTACTATTTTATTTGTAATGTACAAAACAATATAAAATCACTTAAAATTATCTCTGCCTCTTCCAATAGTTGAGAATCCGCGCCTATTGGTTGGATTCTAAACCAGATATTGTATCACATCAGTCATAATATATAGATCTGTGTTGATATGTGAAAATAATTTCTGATCACAGATATAATTGAATGCTAATATCAGTACTAACCGGTGTAGTGTAGGAGGAGGAGGGGAGGAGATCCATCATTCATCATCATCATTATGATCAAATTGATATATATATTGATATGTGTTCCCTTCCCTTCCCCTGTCGTGTCTATTTCCTACCGTTCAATGGGTCATGGATTTGTCTGACCAAAATCCCATAACAAGCATCCATTCACATGCGTGGTAGTGCTAATCAGCTAATGCTATTCCATTCCATCCATCCATCTGAAAAATAATTAATATACAAATCTAATTCTTGTTAGTTACATACCACCATTGTCAGGTCAATTCGACATCATCATCATAATCATCATCAATTGGTTGATTAATTATTAAGATTAATAAAAAATAATTAAGACCTACATTAAGCATGCAGAAAACGCCAAATCAATGAGAGTTGAAAGATGGTCGATAGATGAGATGTTAATGTCGTTTCTCTCTGAAAACAGGTTCGGTGAGATCATGAATTTAGACTGTAATAATAAAAGAAAGATGAGAAGGACAAACAAAGGTGGCTTCTTAGAAAAGGAGATACCAAACCATACAGTTTCCAATCCATATTAAATTACTTAATGTTGTCAACAAAAATCATGTGGTTTTATTCTATTTTTTTTAATGTGAATTGGGGTACCCACAAGCCAAATAGTATTCTTCTTTTGTCCTTTTTTTCTTTTCTTATTTTTTTACACCAATTTTGTTTTTTTTGGAAAGATGAAAAGAGAGAAGAGTAGGAGGAGTCCTGGCCGGGTCCATCCAAAGTCCAAAGTTAAAAAGTTCCAATTCCGCAGAAGATGAGGAGAAGATGTCTATTTTATGTCTATATATACTCGCTTATTCCTCAGCAAGCTCTCATCACATGAATTAAACTAGCTTCTTCTTCTCTTCATCCATCACTTCTCTTACTCAACAAGCATCCTCTCAATACAAATTAATAACCTTTCACTTCACTTGCTTATTATTATGGGTGAATCTCCCACCACCACCACCACCACACTTCCTCCTCTTCATCCTCTGATCATACCTCCGGTAAGAGATCCCGTGATGATCATCCAGAGGTGGCTGTAGACGGCAATGACCCCACCAACAAGAAGAGCAAACTCAATGCTGCAGATTGCAACAGCG
>CM041779.1:24905043-24922961 GCA_023374045.1 Limonium bicolor | reverse complement strand
GTAGACACCCATCTTTTAGAGGAGTCAGAATGAGAAGCTGGGGTAAATGGGTATCAGAAATCAGAGAACCTAAGAAGAAATCAAGAATATGGTTAGGAACTTTTGCTACACGGAAATGGCTGCACGTGCCCATGATGTAGCTGCATTAGCCATTAAAGGTGAATACGCTTTCCTTAACTTCCCAGAAACTGCACCAAAGCTACCTCGACCAGTCACTTTGTCACCTAAAGATATTCAGAAGGCGGCTAACGAGGCGGCTGCCATTGACTACTACTCAATCACCGGCAACTCTACCATCACAAGCAGCAGTGTTGAATCGGAATCGGAATCCAAAACGAGCACTGATGTCGGAGACGTACCGGCTAATAATAATAACCAACAGCATACTACTACTGATTCGCATTGTCAAAGTAGTACTACTCAGTCATCAAACACGCCTCTTCTTCCAGTAATTCACTTGATTCATCATCTTCTAATTCACCTTCATCTTCTTCATTACAATTGCAAACTCATCATCATGAAATAGTTGATCAACTCTATGGTGGTGATGACATGTTCTACGATCTCCCTGATCTATTCTTTGACCTTGGAACAACCATCCAACGTAATCGATGATGGGTCGGGTCGGGTACTACTGTATGGTCATCTGAAGATGTTGATCAGCTAGTTCTTAGTCCCATTATATGGCACTAATTTAAAGTTTGTTAATTTATATAGGTAATTTGTTGTTGTATAAGTTAATTAAATACAGAATATATAATATATAATCATCAATGAAAATTAATTTCCGGTGAAAAAAAAAAATTATGTATCCTGCCTGCCTGCCTGCGCACAGAGATGAAGCATGGTGAGCTATACTGTCATATGGTGCGGGGAATCTGATGAGTGGAAGTGTTTTCTTTTCTTTTGTTTCTTAAAACCTTTTGTTTTTGCCTTTGGTGGACGGCCCATGTGACCAAGGAACGCAAACAACAAAAACAGTAGTGTAGCTATATTTAGCTAATTGTTAATTAATTGATCCTATCTAACTGTGGTTGTAAATTTTTCCTTTTATGGTTATAAGGATGTAGCTTAGATCATTTTAATATGCGCGTATTTTCATTATTTCATAATTGACATGCATGTACCGTACGTAGTGCTACTAGGTAGTGATGATACGTGTACTAAAGTAGTAGTTAATATTGTATGTGACATTAATTGAGCGAATACCTTTGTAAGTACAACATATACCAAACGGAAATAACATTATTATATTATTTTTTAAGTTCAGCCTCATATACTTGAAGTAACAGAGAATATATGGTATTTATTAATTAGTAATTTTTAGATGTAAATGTAATGTAATGGATTTAATGAATGATTAATTCTTACTAAATTTTAAGAGTCAAACTGTGATGATCGGGTAATCATCAGATCAATTTGTTTTTGGTTTTTTTACTGAACCACCACCATATATTCAATATGTCTATTTTAATGATAATTAGTTCTAATTATTTATTGTAATGCTATTTCCAATTCACATAATTTAAATGTTTTAATTAGTTATTATTTATGAACATAATTTAGTTATATGTATATTTACTGTAAATAATAAAATCGGGCTTACGCAAAATGTCAAGCCTTCGATATGTTAAGTATTATGTCCTAACTTACACAACAGTAGTTCTGCATGCATGCATGCACTTGTACGTATTTAATTCGTACGACATACGTATATATACATTAATTTCAGAAAGCAAAGCAGGTTAGTGTCAGCTTTATCTTTACAACAACAAAATTTCACCTAATTTAATTTGCAGATATAATATGAGGAGAAAAAAAATAAAGAAAACATACAGGTCGAGGGCGGAGAAGAGAATATTACTTATGCTACTACACATGTTCCCAGTCACATGTTACATAAAGGAACACCAACAATGTGCTAAGGTACGCCAAAAAGGAGGCAGATGAGAATATATATACATGCATATGTGGCTTCCTGCTTTTTATCGAATATATGTCGACGTTTATTTCGCAACTATTATAAAGTAGTCATAACCGGGGATCTGGTCTTATTACTTCAATTATGTAACCAAACTAACATAGATTTTTTTTTTTTTGGCTCATGACAGAAATATTTGTAGAGATACTAGTATATGATTTAATAATCTCGTTCAATAAGATAATCAAGGCACAACTTGGTCTTAATTATGAAGAAAAAAAAGATGCAAGGGAGCATGTTCATGCATGGTGAGAAAGATCATGTGGATGATCAAAAGTCCCGTATGTTAAATTAGTCATTTAAGAGACTCTGAAATATATCATTGAATTTTTTTTATAAGGGCCGAAATACCAACAAAGAAAGACAATACTGAGATTTATAAGAACTTTCTATACACAAAATGAAAGTACTGAACAAAAAATAATACAACAAGAGAGACAATTAACAACTTAAGTCGGTACTATAATCATTAGTACAAAAAATATAATTTTGGCATCTCTATTTACAATCATCAAAATAGAGCCCCGAAAACTTTTTATATATATAAAAAGATACATATTCGGCGGTTGTTAGCTAGAAACGCTAAAATAGGGTCATCGAAAATTGTGTATAAAAAAAGACATATTTTGGTGATTCCTAACTAACAACCGCCGAAATAAGTGTCTTTTCTTTAGACACAGAATTTTCGGGGGGCCCTATTAATAGGTTGTTTTTTCGGGTTTTTTGGACGAAATTTTTAAAAATCGTGCCTTCGCCTTCTTGTTTTCAACCTTTGCCTCTCTCTTCATTCTCTTCACTCACTGTAACTTTGCAACCCTAAGCTCTGCGCCTCCACCTTCATTCTCTTCTCGTGTAAGCGCCTATGGTCGAACTGCTGCATCTTGCTCACCAGATTGAAAACGGGGCTGAAGCAGTTCATTCCAAACCGGTAATTTACTTGAACTTATCTTTTTCTCTCTTGCGAACAAGGAATATACATGCTCTCGCCTTTTCATTATCTTCTTTATGTCTTTGAATCTCTTCATTCTCTTCTTGTGTTGCGCCTATGAAGTGATAAATCTCTGGAACCGTTGCATCTCCCTCTCTTCATTCTCTTCCTTGACGGTATTTTTGCAACTAGAGAACAAGGAACATGCTCTGCACGACTCTCTTCATGTTCTCTACTCCTCTTATAGTAATTTGTAACCCTAACTGGCAAACAAGGAACATGCTCTATGCCTCTACAATCTCTTAACTCACTGTAATTTTACAAGGCGAACAAGGAGCATACATGCTCTACTATTCACTTTCATCTTGTGTCTGTGCATTTACAGAGACGAATCACTGGAACTGCTACAGCTTGCTCCCGAGGTTGAAGACAGGGCAGAGAACGAATTTTTTTTTTAGGAAAATTCACAAAATGCCACGATTTGAGTGTATAATTCACGATATACCCCTTTTTGGAATGTTGATCATAAAATGCTATGATTTGAGTTTGAAATTCATAAAATGTCACTGTCCGCTAACATGCGTTAGTTTCGCCATTAAGTCCCTCTAGTAAATGACCAAAATACCCCTGATGACAAGTTTGATTTTTTTTTGGGAAAATTCATAAAATGCCATAATTTGAGTTTGTAATTCACGATATACCCCTTTTTAGAAAGTTGTTCATAAAATGCCATTATTTGAGTGATTGAAATTCACAGAATGCCACTGTCTGCTAACACACATTAGTATCTCGCTGTTAAGTCTCTCTGGTAAATGATGAAAATACCCCTGATGGCAAGTTTGATTTTTTTTAAAAAAAATTGAATTGCGCTGATTCGACTGTGCAACGGCTATTTTTTTGAATTTTTATAAAAGTACATAAAATACCCTTGTTTGATTTTATAGTTTACAATATGCCACTATTTAGGGTTTGATGTTCACAATATGCCATGATTGAGTTTATATGTTCATAAAATGCCCTGTTTTTGCTATTATGTTTTTGTTGTAACGGTTAGTTTGAGCCCGACAACTCTTTTTTACCTATATAAAGACTTCTTACCATGTAGACAAACCACAAACATCATACTAAAGCCATGGCCTTGTTTACAGAGACAAATCACGGGAACTGCTGCAACTTGCTCCCGAGGTTGAAGACATGGCAGAGAAAACATTTTTATAAATGCACCTATTTCGGAAGTTGCTAGCTAGGAACTGCCAAAATAGTTTGTGTTTTTTTGTTCTAACAGGTGCCTATCTGGCGGTTGCTAGCTAGGAACCGCCAAAATAGGTACTTTATTTCAACCGTCAAGATAGGGTTGCACAACCTATCTCGGCGCACCTCATTTCAGCGGTTTAGAACCGCCAAAATAGGCCCAAAATAAATACCGAAATAAACCTATTTTGTACTAGTGTGTGTCACTGAGATCCAGTCAGGAGACTGAGCCCATCATAACCTGGTGCCTTATTTCCGTCGCAAGCCCAGACTGTTTGCTTGACCTTTTCTCTAGTAGGATAGTTGTTGAGGAGTTATGCTTTTCATTACTCAATCGCGGCCTATTTGAGATTGGAGGAGATTATTTGAATGAGGCTTAGCTGCAAAGAGACAAAAGTAATACATCAAGATTTCTATCTTGAGTTCACGGGGTCTGTCTGAAAGTATATCTTGAATGTGGAGTGCCGAAATGAAATTAGATTTTTTGTTCATTGTTGTCACACCATGAAAATAAGTTGTATTCTTATCCCTCTCATAAATGAATCGTTCTCTTGAAAGCTTTTTTTAGTACCTTTTTTTCCTCAAGGCTTGCTGAATTTGGTCACTCGGTAATTTCCTTTGTTCATCCAAGGCAGATGTAAGATCTTCCATTGCTGTCTCTAGGCGTATATTAGAATTACCAAAAGTTTCTTTGTTCCACGCCTGTAGAGGGGCTTGCTTTCTTAGAGTTTTTCATGAAGAGGTTTATGTAGCAATTTCTTCCTTTCAGCTTTAAAGAAAACTCTAAACTCACTTTGATCCAACTAGCTGTTCAGTGCCTGAAAAGGTTTGCCGCTCAATACCTCTTCCTGAGCGTAATCTACATGAACCTGTGGTTGGATATTCTCCAAGCAATGCCAAAGAGGGATATATTTGGGAAGACAACCAATCTTTGAAAATTGATTATAAGACTTTTCTCATTAATAGAATAATCAGTTATGTATAGATGTGGTCTTATACTTTGTTCTAATAATGTACACTATATGCAATAGTGTAACACCTCATATGGACAACTGTCCAACAACTAACTCCCAGCCATCCTGACTTGAAAACTAGCCATTTTAAGCCATTTATCCTCACCTGGCCTAAAAGTGGAAGGTCTTGTTATTGTAGTCTACCCATATGTATCCTTATAAATCATTCACATTACTACTCGTATCCCGATGTGGGATGGGGGTATACATACTCCCCCCACTCATAGAACGTGACGTCCTTGTCGCAAGCCTAACACTCAAGTCCCATGGATCTCCCCGGTATGTGTCAGATAGCCCATCCCGACACGGTCCCGAGTCTGCTACGATGATACCATTTGTAACACCCCATATGGGAAACTGTCCAACAATCTAGCTCCCAAGCCATCCTGACTTGAAAACTAGCCACTTTAAGCCATTTGTCCTCACTTGGGCCTAAAAGTGGAAGGCCTTGTTGTTATAGTCAACCCTTATGTATCCTTTTCCTTATAATCATTCACATTATTACTCATATCCCGATGTGGGATAAGGGTATTACAAATAGTCTTTGTTTGCGAAATGTAAACTTACCAAACAAATCAAGCTAACTTAACACAATTAGCGTTAACTTGGATCTTAATATTCTCTCTTCGATGAGAGACCTTTTCCTCTCCTCATTTCCACCATTTTCCTTGAATTTCTCTTCCTTCCTTGGGCTATTTTTTGATTTTAAGTGATTTTCGATATGGTGGTTCTCTGGTGGTGTGTGTATAAACTTTGAGTTGCATTCTCCTCCAGAGTGCTGCAGATGTTGGGGGTTCCTTACTTCTGTTTCATTTTTCCTGTTTTCTCTCCCTTCTCTATGTTCATTTTTGTTTTAGTCCTCTCTATCTCTTTGTCCGTCCTTTTGTCAAAAAAATATGTTTGCATGTTATTTTATACCTATCCTCACCTATGATGGTTCTATTTTACTACTTCGTCTCATGTTGTTTTCTCTGTTGATTTAGTTGATGATTTTTCTAACTTGAAGGACGATATTGTCCCAAGGGTACTGATGTTTTTAATTCCTTGCATAAGTTTTCTGACATTTTGAGTAGGTTTTGACCCAATCAATTGAGGATGACAAGGAAAATTTTGAAGTGGCTTCTATTGTTCAGTAGCTCAATCAGGTTGTTCCTACTTTCGCCTTTTCACTCCTTTGTACAGAAGCTTGACAAGCCTATTCAGGGATCATCCCTTCAATAGAGAAGCCTCCTTCCCTTGAACTTAAATCACTTCCTTTAAATTTAAAATATGCTTTCTTGGCGAAGGGTAGCACTCTTCCTGTTATTATCTCTTCATCTTTGTCTCTGGTATGCAGAGAGTGGTTTCTGGAGGTGTTAAGAAGACACAAGGGTGTTATGAGGTGGTCAGTTGCAGAAATTAAAGGAATCAATCCCGATTTCTACACTCACAAAATTTATATGGAAGATAGTTTCAAGGCAGTGAAGCAACCACAGAGGTGGATGAATCCCAATATGAAAGAAGTAGTGAAGGCGAAAGTCTTGAAGCTCCTAGAGGCTGGTATCATTTACCCTATCTTTGACAGTCAATGGGTTTCACCTGTCCAAGTCATTCCCAAGAAAGAAGGGATCATTGCAGTTTCCAACGAGAAGGGTGAGCTAGTCCCTCAGTGACAGGCGACTAGATGGAGGATGTGCATCGATTATCGCCACCTCAATAATTCCACGAGGAGGAAGAACCACTTCCGCTCCCCTTCATTGATCATATGCTCAACTGACTAGTTGGTAAGAAGTTTCACTGCTTCCTCGACGACTACAGTGGTTATTTTCAGATCCCTATTGCTCAAGAGGATCAAAAGAAGGTGACATTCACCTGTCTATATGGGATGTTCGCATATCATAGGATGCCCTTTGGTCTCAATAATGCTTCTGCGACGCTCCAGAGGTGTATGATGGCCATCTTCAATGACTTAATTGAGAAGAGTATTAAGTGTTTATGGATGACGTCTCAGTGTTTGGACAGATATTTGAGTGTCCCTGGAGCAGATAGATCAGATCTAGCCAGGTAAGAGAAGACTAACCTCGTTATAAACTGGGAGAAGTGCCACTTCATGGTACAATAGGGCATTGTTTTAGGCCACAAGTTTTTAAGGAGGGGATTCAGATGAATAAGGCCAAGGTGGAGGTTATAAAGAAGCTACCCCGATCAACGTTAGTTAAAGATGTTAGGCTTTTCTTGGTCAAGCAGAATTTTTAAGAGATTCATTCAAGATTTTCACAGATTGCAAAGGTCATCTTCGACCTGCTTCAGAATGACATCAAGTTTAATTTTTTGATGAATGTATGACAGCCTTAATTTTTTGATGAATGTGACAGCCATTAATTTTTTGATGAATGTATGAACAGCCTTTTAGACTATCAAGGACAAGCCTTGTTTAGCTTTCATGTTTGTTCCTCTAGACTGGTCCCTATCATTTGATATTATGACGTATGTCAGTGACTTTGCTGTGGGCTCTGCTTTTTGTCAAAGGAAATATAAGATGCTATGGGTGATCACTTATGCAAGCAAAACTCTCATTGATGCTCAGAAGAACTACACTACTACAGACAAGGAGTTGCATGTAGTAGTGTTTTCTTGACAAATTCAGGTCCTATTTTCTCGGAAGTAAGGTAATTGTTCCCACTTATCATACTGCTTTGAAATACCTCTTCTAGAAATATGATAAGTCTAGAATTCTGAGATGGATCTTCAATAGTTTGACTTATAATTGTTGACAAGAAAGGAAAGCATAATGGAGGTTCAAATCATTTATCTAGGTTGGAGGTTCCTGGTGATAGGGTGCCTATCAATGAATTCTTCCTAGATGAGACATAAGGTGGTATTGCCTAATCAACCCCAAACCAATGGTCAAACAGAAGTGACAAACCGTAAGCTGAAATGGATTATACAGAAAACTGTTAATGTAGGAAGGATTGGCCAGTTAAATTGGATGATGCTATGTGGACCTATCGGACTGCTTTCAAGACTCCCATTGCAATGTCTCATTTCAAGCTAGTTTATGGCAAAGCTTTTCATCTTCTAGTGAAGCTCAAGCACAAGGCTTATTGGGCACTGAAGACCCTGAATTTGGACTTGCATCCTGCTGGTGAGAGGATGAAATTTCAGCTTTTAGAGCTTGAGGAATCGAGGGAACATGCGTATGATAACTCTAAGATTTACAAAGAGTGCACCAAGCAACTTCATGATCATAAGATCCAAAAGTTAGACTTTAAAGTGGGCGATTGGTGTTACTCTTTAACTCTAGGATGTGACTTTTTCCTTGAAGCTGAAATCCCATTGAGAAGGTCCTTTCAAAGTTGTTGATGTTACTTCTTATGGGCCTATGAGCTTGAAAATAAGTCTGGTGAATTGTTCAAAGTAAATAGTACCCGATTGAAGCAGTATCTTGGTTCTAATGGTGCTCACCCTTCCATACCGACAATGTTTTTCTTAGAGGGTAGTACCAAATCTGCTGACATGCCGGTTTCCAAAGCTAAGAAACAACCTTACCTTGACGACTTCGTGTGAAATTGGGAAAACTGAAGAAAGTGCTTGCTAGCTATTGTGGCACACCTCTTTGAGCTTGTTTTCACTACGTCAGTCAGGGACTCTAAATCTGGGCAGTTGAATGGGAGGCAACCCATTTGTTTGTTTATTTTTTTGTCATTACTTTTTGTTATTTTCTTCCTTCAATTTTGTTCTATTACTGCTTTCGATTTGATTTCTTCTATTTTTGTGCTAAAGGGCAAGTTGTCTCTAAAAGACCTTATTTTGTCTGGTTTGGATGTACTGATAGTTGAGTTTCCTAGTGTATGGGTTCTTCGTTGTGTACTTTGTTATTGCTTGAATGAAACTTGTAAGGTTTTTTTTTTTTTACTAAAAAATAGATTTGAAGACATAAAGCTATTCCAACTAATTCATTATCGTTACGACAGTAATATGTTCTAAAGCAATGAATAATATCCCTTTTTACTTGTAAAAAAAGTAACAAAAGAGAGAAATCGTTGTCACTTTTTTCACCCTTGGTTCGTTTGACCATACACATGTGCATTTCTAGCAAGTCCCGTGTTATTACTCTAATCGTATCTATACGCTACGTAAAGTAATTAAACCAAAGAGCGGAGATAAGGGATCATCATGTAAAGTGAGTTCATCTCACAGATTTCAATTAGTATATTCAGATGTGATTGGTGTGTTACCTGGCAGGTGTGCCAATCTAGTGACGGTTTTTTCTGATTTTTGGAAAGGAATAGAGACACACCAACGAAAAGTATATAGTATTCCTAAAAAACAAATGCGTGATTATTTTGCTGAATAAAATAAGCCAAAATTATGTAGCCACCTTGGCTACATCCTTGAGTTTTATTTTTTTTTTCTTTTTTTTTGTGTGTCGTGAGCGTAAGTTGTAACCATGAATTGGTTTCTGCATTTGTATTCTTTTTTCTTTTTCTTTCATTATAAAAAAACTTTAAATGGTTGTAACTTTAATATATAAGTCCAAAATGAAAAAAAAATTATATCATTGTTCATCTAAATTCAAGCTCTTTAAAACAAGACCAATTATGAATATATTTTGACAACTTTAAAAAAAATTATTTTTACATGTATACCATGATATTTTAACATGAGAATGTATGTACATATTTTAATGTGAGAATGTACATGTTTTAATGTGATGATGTACATGTTCAAATATGAAAATGTACATGTTTTTTAATGAACATCTGTACATGTTTGTATAGCCATATGTACAAGTTTTCTCCCTTATATGTACATATTTTAATCTAAAGATGTACATATTTAATGATTCGTACAGATTTATGTGACCATCTGTATATTTTTAATGCGAGGATGTACATGTTTTTAGATGTGGATGTACATGTTTTAATGAACATTTGTACATGTTTGTATGACTATTTGTACAAGTTTTCTTTTACGTTTTGTACACTACATGTAAAAATAATTTTTTTTAAAGTTGTCAAAACATATCCATGACTGGTCTTGTTTTGAAGATGTAACACCCCTACCGTTAATACATTGCTTACCGTCCAATCTCCTTACACGTCAGATACACGCAGCGGATACATACTTACATACAGTGGGTGATACAATGTCGTTAGTCACCCACGTGACTAACAAGGCTACTTCTTCTACATACAGCATCGGTCTGATGGACCGGAATCCCGAGTACTACACATCTATAATACATACTCCATTCCTCAAACGAATACTACAACGTTCCATTCGATACTTTACTCCTTCGTAAACCATACAATACCAAATACATAACCGAGTTTACTAGGTTCCCAATACAATTACAATGCTTCTTCCAAGTTCATACATACTCACTAAGAGACTACTTACTACCCGTTCCTCACAAACTACTCGCTTCTAATTACAAGGGTGTGCTCCGGTCTCTTATCTTGACCATATTCGCTTCGGTACCTGCACACTAAAAACGTTCCCCCTAGGGGGTCAGCTTTCGCTGCGCATGATAACCGCATACCCCGCGTACTAGTGAGGGTACGCCGACCACTTGGTCGTATACATGCGGTTGATTTCATTCAAACATACATGCATACATGCTCTTATACATAATATTGCAATACATTACGCAAGACATACACACATACATACACTTCATTACATGCAAGAAGTACAACATAAACCATTCAATACATACTTACCTTTTTCCGAATTACACATACACATTACATACACAAGATACAGTTCTTGTTAGCTTCATTGGTCCACCCGGGTTAATCGGGTGGAGATTACTCTTTTACTCGTTACTTCATACATACGCATACATACTCATACATACTTACGGATCCATACTTACTTACTCTTACTCTTACTCATGTTAAGTCGTCGGGACCTCCGGCCCTGGGGACTACACCGTCCCACCTCCGGGATTTACTTGACTCACCAATCCGGGATGCTACCCATTTAAGGGATTTGGGCCGCGGACCAGTTTAAGAGTCAGGAATTGCAGCCAACCTCTTGTGACTCCGCATCCTCACGCGTGGCCGAAGCTATATCGGACTTCTACTCATTCCGGTTTACTCACTTAAGTTAGGAGTTAGGTAGTTAGGAATCAGCAGAAGTCATTCATTCAAGCCACAATAATACAACACAAGCTCATATACACATCCATACAAAATACAGTGCAATATACAAGTACACTACAAAATACAATACACATCATCATCATTCATATGTTTCATGAATTATACAAACTATTGTTCAAGACAAATATCAAGAACAATGTAAACAAGCACAGGTAAGTGCAATATAGTCCGATTCATGCATTTATCTTATTAGGTGATCAAATAAGCACACAAATCGGGGTAACCAGATTAGGATACAGGGCATGAAGAAATCATACCTTTCACCGTTGTACTTGTATCCCAACGTTCCTCCGGTGTTCCAAATCAAATCCTATTATATACATACAACCGAATAATTAATCTAACTATCATTAATTTAATTCGGTTACCCTTACGCTTCCTAACTCATACTTACTAAGTCTTCACATCCTTATACTTACATTTTATTTACTTACATTTAATTACCTAACAATGGTTTACTTACATATATATGCACATATGTATAGGTGGGTATATATATATATATATATATATATATATAACTATTATTTAATTTAGTTAAATTAAATTTTTTTTTGTATGACTCGACCGAACTTGCAAGTCCGGTCGCAAGTTCGGTCCAAGTCAGTAAGGAATTACGCTGGAGAATTACAGGGCCGACCGACCTTGCAAATCCGGTCCCAAGGTCGGTCCATTCCAGTAAGTTTCGTATGTGAAAATTTTAGCCCGAGTGACCTTGCAAGTCCGGTCGCAAGGTCGGTCCATTCCAGTAGCTTACTCGACGGAAATTTTTCTGGCCGACCGAACTTGCAAGTCCGGTCGCAAGTTCGGTCCATTCCAGAAGGTTACTGACGGGAGAATTTTCTGGTCCGACCGAACTTGCAAGTCCGGTCGCAAGTTCGGTCCATTCCAGAAGCATTCCCGTCTTTGTAAATCTGGGCTCGACCGAACTTGCAAGTCCGGTCGCAAGTTCGGTCCGGCCCAGTATTTGCGTTTTCGTTTCTATTTTCAGTCCTCTCTTTTACCCATTACTTCCCCATTGTTCCTACACTTAATCCCACATGTTTTACCACTACCTAGGCCCTCCAAATTGCCTTAGTTCATCCCTCAAATTCATTACTAAATCCATCAATCAACTTACACAATTTCCTCATTTCCTTGCAACACTTGTAACAGTTTTTGTTACCCTTGTGCTACAGATTTTTGTTGCAACTTCTACCATTCAATACTTTCTCTACCATGTCACTTCTAGCATCCCAAATACATTTCCAAGCCATTACATTACCTACACCCAAGTCCAACACTCTTTTTACCGATTCTTGCACACTACTCTTTCCTAGTTCCACAACGCAATTTGATACCTCTTTGCTACAGATTTTGGTTTCCACTATCATGCTACAGATTTATCACTCAACTTCTAACCTCCATTACTTCCTCAACTAATGCTACTCCTAGCATCCAAAATACATTACTCACAACCTAATTCCATCCCATTTACCTCCTCATATCCAAATCTGTTACAAGCTACTAAATCACTCATTTTAACTTTCCAAAATCTGTTCCCAATGTATCTAAGTCCTCAAATTCCTAGATAAATTCGACATAGCCTCCCCTATAATTCTTACTTGCTCACACACCATTTCAGCTCACAATTTCCCATTCTCACAACCTGTTTATACAATACATCATATCCACACCTCAACATCACTACAACACAATAAAATTCCTGCACATGCTCAATCAATACCCAATGTTTTCCCAAGCTTTTAAAACTCATTTAAAAACTTCAAAACTGTTACAATCTCATTACTCATCATACTACAATATACTTACTACTCATTACTCAATACATTCCTCATTTTTACTACTCCAAAAACTGTTACATTACAAGATACAAACTAGCTCAAGGTAAGAGACTTTACCTTGTCCTTTCTAGTTTTCTTTCTTTCCTTTTTCTTCTCTTCCTTTCTTCTCCTTTGTTCTCGGTCCCAATGAGGTTCACACACCAAGTGCTACAACCCATAACAATACACACTAACCATTTAGCATTCCTTTTTACTCTAACCCTAGAATCTAAATGTTTTAGGGTTTAGGAAAGAGTATTACCTTCCAAGGGTGGATGAAGTTCTTGTCTAGCAAGAGAACAATATTCCTAGTCCAAAAAGGAGCCAAAATCGGCTGAGCAACAAGGAACCAAGAGTTCAAAAACTGAAATTTCTTATAATGCAAACAAGGGCAAGAAATAATGGATTTTCGAATTTCTTTTTACCTCAAGATGATAAGGAGAAGAAGGTGGTTCTAGTAGTAGTCTTGAAGCTCCAAATGCTCCATACCCATGGAGATGAAAGTTCTCCTTTTCGGATTTTGAAAGATAGAAACGTTGCTCTTGATGAGAGGAAGACAACGGTGGTATTTTTATAATTTTTGGAGAATGTTTGATGGAGTAACAAGAGGAGAGAAGTGAGGTTTTTAGTGGGGTTCTTCAATTCTCCATTGCCATCGCTGGGAAGAAGGAGAAGAAGGAAATAGAGAGGAGAAGGGGTGTGTGTACGTGAGAGAAGAGAATGGGGAGTAGGAGAGAGAGTGTGAGAGTGTGGGGTAATAAAGTAGTGAGTGTTTACTTTATTAGTTTTGTAGTTTTGTAAATAAGGGAGTGAGTGTGTGAGAGAGTGTGAGTGAGGGGTCCAAATCGGACATACACACAGCACACACATACATTTTACTTTTTATTTTAAAAGTGGACACATAAGTTTGTGTTATTTATGTTTCTACCCCACAACTTCTCGTTTTTGACAGTTTTTACTAATTCCTCGTTTTATTGATTGGTCCTAAAGCTTCACTAATATTTATTAATGATTATTTAGTTGACCAAAATTGTTACGAGTCTATTTGACCCGCTTAAAGACACGTTTTCCCGGTTACCTCGAAAAACGCGCTTTAAGGTTCGTTAGTGATTTTAATCCGTTTTAAGGATCCGTTTTCTTCGGGAGTTGTTCCCATATATTATTTAGGTCTTATTAAACCTTTAGAATCCCTATAATACTCTAACCGAGGTCTCATACCTCCTATGGTTATTTAACGCTTATTTAGTGTTTCCCGCTCTTAAAGCGTTTCTTTATTTCTTTTGGATTTATTTTTCCTCACTAATATTAATTAGGTACCATTAGGTCCTTAAATACGTATTAGATTAGTTTAATCCCTATATTTAAGTTCGGGGTATTTCAATCTACCCCCCTTAAGAACTTTGTCCTCAAAGTTGTTCGAGGTTATAGGTTTACATTGCTTACTCATTCTTACGTGTCCAATACCAAAGCCATACCTTCTTCCTCTTACAATCCCAAATCCGTTACTCAAGGTTCCTACATACTATACCATACCATACCATACTAATGCACAATAATCACTCCAATCCGCATTACTACCGACCATCCGGTTCCTCATTACCAAATTTATACATACATACAATGCAAGGCTATCCCCAAAGCGATGCAATACACATTCCAATCCCGCAGGCGCTCAGGTCCTCTAGACACGGGACTCCTCTATGTCCCGCTGCCCTCGGAATAATACAACGTAATATACTACTATCTTCTCCCGTACCAGCTTCCTACAAATACTTAGTCTCCAGTCTAAGGAAAATCCTTCCCCACGGCTACATAGAAATCCTTCTAAAACATACAACTCCAGATTCCAATTTATGTTCATTACTTCTATCCTATGTGTGATTCTTGTGACCACTTGAGGGGAGCTTCAAGAATCATTCGACCCTGATGTGATCAGCATCAGTGTTGAACTATCTTTCCACCCCAATTTGTGTTCGGTTTCCCTTGATCTGATCAGGATCAAGTTCGACTTCCCACATCAGGTTCAATCAAACAAATAATTTAATTGTTTTCATTTTCTATCTTTTTATTCTTTCTAGTCGTGATTACGAATTCATACATCTCCAAAGGATGGAATCAATCCATCAATCATCCTCACTCTACTTCCCAAATGCTTTACTCCGTGGTTCAATACCTAAATGCTCATTTCATCAACCTCCACCACTTCCATCCATTACTCACCATCATCTCCTATATTCTAACTAAGGAATACTACACTTATAAGATTTAGTTGACTTCGATTGTTTCAAATATTTTACTTGCGATTCCACTACTCATAAACTTCATTCATCTACTACTCTCATTCATTCCGTACTACTTCTTCAAAGGTTACAATACTTGTGGAGCTCCGTCCACTACTCATTGCTTTTCTTTTACTAATACTCTTACATTGGTGTTACAAGATGGGTATACTCCTCCTATGGTATTTGCATGTCTAATGCCTAATTACCATAATTACAATGTGAATGAGTACTTATGTTTATTTAACATAGTATCAATCATCAATTTGGTTCTCATTTGTGCTATGCACATTATGGTTTATGTGTTTTATTCACAAAACTTACATTAAGCGGTTTCGCTCTACCCCCCTTAAAAGGGATTACGCCCACGTAATCTCCCATATGTTAATATTAAACATTGGTTATTTAATTCGGGCAATCGAAGCGTTTAGCTTCACTATGGTATACTATATACTATGCTCTGGTCAAAGGGTCTTAACCGTACCAATGGTTTAGTCTTTGCACCAAGAGTTCCTATATGAGTTTACTTAACTCATACTTAATTCGGTTCTAGCCTGACCGGCTTCAGGCATTAATAGCCATTCTATTATACTTACTAGGTATATTTTCTCCTAGTTAGGGCCCACTAGCTTCTGCTGCGCGACCCTGATAGCTTGGGTTACTTACCCTTCGTGTTATCATTAATGTGCTATACATCACCTTCTTATCCGTCTATTATGGGAATAAGGTTTACTAAACAACTGCGGTATTCTTTTACCGTGTTTGAACTCAACGAGTTTAAGATTTATAACCAGCTCTCTGGTAATCTACTGCACATGCTATTCGTGCTTCCACGATTATTCGTTAAGTTCCTCCAACTTATTGTCGGGCGAGGTTAAGCCACTATTTAGTTATAGCGCTTCCTCTGTTGTCAATAGCTCCTGGATTACACCAGTTCTTCTGGTTCAGTACAAGTGTTCTTTACTTGTATGACCTTGCATTTTCTATGCGTTGGTCCTAGTGACTTCCTTGTATCTCCTTTCACCTTATATTCCAATGGAATTCACATCTTGTGATTATTAGTGTGTTGTACACTCTTCGTGCTTCTTTGGCCTTAGGCCGCACTGTATGTTGCTAAGCTTGCTTGACTGGCTTATGCCATGTTTGTGGTGAAAGGAAAGATTTAGTACGGTTTACATTCTCCATATCCCTCGCCATCTCATTAGGTCATTAGCTGAACAAGTGCAATGCCAAAACACTCAGTCATACAGAGTGCAGAGGCGTAAACGCTTGACAGTAAGTCGCTTATGTGATAGGAGAAATATTTCTGTGTGTCATCTCATACTTATACTCCGTGTCGTTGCTTATCTACTTCCTCATAGCGGTCGCTTGTTGCGCACCGTATTCTTACTCATTATACAACATCGTTTTTACTGTTTCTGTTACTGTGATAGTTTCTCTTTACTCATTGCCATTGTCATTGGCACCATTCCCTTATGGTATGTATACCCTGGGGTTTCCAATGTTCGTGTGTATGACGGTTGTCGTAGCATACCACAATATTAATATCTTCCCAATGTGGAGATGTTCTTCCATTTTAGGTTTCATGTGTAGGTTAGCTTACCTCACATTCCATCATCATTTATGATACGGTTTACCAAGTATCTTGGTTGACCAAGGGTGAGATAATTCATCGGGTATATAAGCTCTCTTGAGCGTTAGGTCCCTTCTTGATGTTCATGTGTGTTCACATTAATTGCTTTGATAATTTTGCCGTTCAGTGCTGAGCATTGGTTTAGGCTCTAGTGTGTAGTTTCGCTTGATGTATAACCAGAGGACATCCCACGAAACTTCAAGGGTTTTCTGGTCCCGTTCTCCAATTGGAGGGTATTCTATCACTGACAAGTGAAGGTTCTTGTTGAGGGGTTGTCTCCACTCATAGGTCTAATAACAAGGTTTGATATGTTGGTGTTTACGCAATGGTCCTCCTTAAGTCGTAATGTTTGGAGATCTCATTCCCTATTCCACACCCCTTGGCAATATCTATATGCATGGGCTTTTTTCTGTTTAATAGATGGAAGCCTTTTCTAAGGTTCACATCATCGCCGCATTAGTGGTCTTCGGTTACGAGGGGTACCTTCCCTTGGGTTTCTCGTAGTGTCCAAGTGTGGACTAGGCCAATGTTGGCATTATCATGATTCTCATGCCTCTGTGCTACCATTGCTACAGAAGGCATGGCGGTAATTAAGAACTCCGTCAACTGTATACTAGGCTGATGCTCTAGTGACAGTGACATTGAGTTGGCCATTACTCCAAGCCACTCAGGATGTTGGGTTTGATTTATGGTCCAGTTGTTGATTTCTTGTCGTATGAGCATATCTCTTGCAAGTCTTGCTCTCAAATGGTGTGGGTTATGCAACCATTAGGGTTTACATAACATAGTTGGTTGATGGCTTTTAAGCCGTATTGCTGCGAGCTATGCTCTTCGCAAGCTGCTTATATCTGTTTCCCCTCC